>JAQGAR010000536.1:0-14179 GCA_034697865.1 Oribatida sp.
GATTTTTGTAAATTAAATCTTTTGTTCAGAAAATGCTTTAAATTAAATATGATTTCCATTTTGTTTGACTTTTGTTTTTAAATAATTGAATGCAATAATGATTTGACGAAAGCTTTTAATTGAAGCAATGGTTTGTGAAATGATTACAAAATAGTTATAACTCATAACTACTTGGGTTTGGTTTCCTGATCCGTCACTCTTCTAATGAATATGGAATCCGGAGGAATATCTCGCGTCTCATCCGTCTCATAAAGAAAGGAAGAGGCGATTGCAAGATATGTGCCGTCGGGGGAGAAACAGAGGGATGAAATACTGGACGGATATTTATGGAATTGACACAATCTTTTCTTATTGAAACCGTCCCATATGTTGACGTATCCGTCGGATCCTCCGGTGGCGAAAGTGTTATATCCACTGTGAAAACTGATGGCATTCACGGGATATATCACTTCAATACCAGTTGTATTGTCTTTATTTCGGTGACACTTAAACGCATATTTCTTTCGTTGAACTTCAGGACTCGGATCCAAATATTCGACGGCAACTCTGCCTTCAATAGAACTGAGGACATACCCCTGTCTGTTGGGAAAGCATCGAATACATCGCGTCTGGTATTTGAGACTCGATTCCCTTCTCTGTTGAACGAAAGCCATATTCCGGAGATCCCAAACCAGAACACGTCGTCCAGCAGTTCCGACGACCACTTTGTCGCCACAAACAGACATTGTATAGACTTTGTCGGGCTGTGAATAAGTACCGGTGGATGAGGGCGATCTGGGATCCCATATTTTAATGTTTGCGTCCCACCCGCCCGTAATCATAGCGTTTATATCAGGACTGAAATCAACACACCGTATGGGAGCGTTGTGTGAGCCCAGAATAGTTTCAGTCGAAGAATTCAAGTCAAAAACCTTGAGTTGAGTGTCGAAACCTCCGCTCCAAACATGATATGAGTCCTAATTTAACATTATTTGAGTTGAAATTCTAACGAAAAGCTGAATAAATACCTGAAAAGCACAGTCGAGGACAGGCGCCGAATGAGTATATTTACAGCGAAGAGTGTTATTCGAGATGTCATGAAGTCTGACGGAACAGTCCCACGAAGCGGACAAAACGTATTGGTTAGAGTGTTGACCAAATTTCACCGATTGGATGCAGTCGGTGCCCACGGCCTCCAACTTGAACTCATTAGGACTTTCATTGGCCGACATTAAAGTCATTTCAATAAAAATCAAAACACTTTCGATAAATATTTTGTATTATTTTAATATTCGCTTAAATAATAAGTTTTGTGTCGAAAATCGTTTGAAAGCAAATCAATTGAATTTTTCTCACTTTTCAACTGAAAAAATATCCGAAAATTACGTCCGAAATGTTTTGAGGAAAATATGATAAAGTGACTAAACAAAACTGATTTCATCTGTTCTTGCTCAAACTTCTTTCAATATACCAGATTACCAAGATGATAACATTCTGATATTTAAGAAAATGTTGTCAAAAAGGTTTAGTGTTTAGTATCTAATTTGCAAATCACTGAAAAATTGAAAAATTCTAATGAATTGGAGGAAAATTTGCGAATTTTTTAAACGAAATTTTATAAAAATTTGATTAAAACTAATCATAATTTTTAAACTTTTAATGAAATCAAACAATTATTCAGTTTATCTTCAATTCATTAACAAATGGGTTATTTATTTTGTTTTCGTCCAAATGTTGGCCTCAATTGCCGGTAACTAAAGACAATCAAATCACTTATTTATACATTGTATTAAATTTGCATCGCTCTCAGAAAGCCTTTTGTCTTCTGAAGAGGACATTCATTTTGAAATCGTTGAACCCGAAAGTCTTCGGTACACTTATAGGGCTCGAATGGCGCAGAATTTTGGCACTAATTTTGTATTAAATTTATGTTTATTTTGTTTTAAATCAAATGATTGTTTGAAATACAGGAAAGAATTTATTCAAACGTCAATCTAATGGTTGTGGAGCCAAATGACTCGTGCACTACAATTGTCAACCGTCTTGAACTCCACCATAATATAGGTCTCATCAAAAGAGGGTATTAATTGTGTTTTGGTATTAATTGGCGATCTATTGATGGTTTGATTTATTTTTAAGCGGCTGTTCCTTTTTGGCCAAATGTATTGTCGCCGAAACTAATGGAATGATTGGAGTCATAATCGATGACAATAACGACGAAAACGACGATTTGTACGTTGAAATGGTTACCGATAGCACGACCCGAAACTGTTCGATTCCGGCGGCATTCCTTCTCGGAAAAGACGGCTATATGATAAGAAGAGCACTCAATGCTCACCGTTTGAGCCGAGCAGTTGTTAACATTCCTATTAATGTTAGTCAGAGCTCATTCAGGGTGAAACACCCGCCGTGGGTCGTGTGGTGAACTTTTTCTACGATTTTATTTATTCTATTCTACAAATTGTTATCTTTTCTATAATTTTAAATAAAATATGTTTTGATTTTTGTTATAAATTCTTTAAAACTATAAATAGTGAAAATGAGTTTCAAATTCGTTGAGTACTTCAGAGATCTTTTTCTTGGATTTGTCCGCTAAGGAGTTGTCGGTCGAGAAGATACTCTCCGACACCGCCTTGCATTTGACTCAGCATTGAGTGGAGTCGTGTCAACTGATTGATTGAATTGACCTGTTCTTCCATATATTCGCTCTCCAAGAAGTCCATTAACTAAGAGGTTTCCAATTTAAGAATTTTCAACAAATAATTAGATGTTCTCACGTGTGGGTCAAGACATGTGTGTTCTGCGATTCCATGGATTTTATGAATGTAGTCATTGACTTCGTTTTCCAATTGAATCGAGTCTTCGAGTGCCTGTCGGGGACTAATCCATGTATTCTTCATTGGCATCTGAAATCATTATCAATTAATAAATGGCATTTTAAACCAATTACAGTCTTGGTCTTATACCAGGCTTCAATTATTACAAACATGGTCTAATTGTTACTTTAAAACCCATTAATACAAGTTTTTTGAACAAATCTCCAATGTTTTGAAGTCAATTTGTTTTTTAAGAATTAAAACAATTAATTTTAAAATACCTTAACGTCCAGAAGACTGACAGATCCGCCTCTTTTGTTGATATAATCTTGCAATTTATGAGCATGTTCTTTCTCTTCACGCGACTGTTCAGCAAAGAACTTTGCAAAACCTTTTCGGGCGACTTTATTATTATCAAAGTGGGCCGCCTTACAAGCAAGATCAAATTCAAATTTCTAATGTTTATATTATTTAATTGGACATACCATGTTCATATAAACCAAACTTGCGTAGAGCTCAGAATTGACGTGAGCATTGAGTTCCCGCAAACATTCAGATTTGAGTTCAAACCTATTGGATCTGACGGGTAGATCACTGCCTGGTTTACAAATAACTGTCGATTAAATATTTCCCCAATTTATACATTCGCCGATTTTACCACAAAATTAATAGAAACCAAATGCCTATCATTTCAATAAACTAAACATTTTATAAACTAGTTCAGTTTGACCAAATCTGCACTAAATGTGTATATTCTTTTTTAAAATAAACCTGTGATTATCTACAGACTCAGATGCAGTGATGAATCAAATTATCATTTGCCAACTTTTTATATAATAAACAATAATTACATAAAAATTATATAAATATTATTCATTTATTCATTAATAATAAATAAGAAATAAATTTATGAATCTTAAAATGTGAGGCATTAGAATTAGTTTAGATATCATAATGTTCCACAATTTAATGTGCTGACTCATACAAGCGCATTTTTCGGGTCAAGCTTAGAGAAATGCGGCAATTGATTAAATAGTGGTCACAAATCTCAACCATATACATGTATTCTGAAAATTTCCCTTTGTGACCTCTGGTTTATACAAGTTACTTAAATACAAGTTTAAATTCGATATGTAATCACTGATACTAATCAGTAATGTGACTAGAGGGGTGGGGTGGTGGTTGTTAGTTAGCTTTGTTCAAGTTTTCAGATCGTGAAAATTACAAGTTTTGCGGCATAAAATAAGCCCCTTAAGATTTCCACCAATTGTTAGACCCTCTAAACAGTTATATTTTAAATAGGGTTTAAACACACAAAATAGATTCGCGTATCAGACAATTAGATGATCCATTATTTTTCATCATCGTGGAGGAGGGGGTCCACATTTTTAAAAACCAAAATTCTGGATCATTGGTGAATCCTGGTCAAGTTAGTAACCTTATATCGAACAGTACTAACTTTGTTTAATATTTGTAGTCAACTCATTTATTATCAACTAAAATGATCTAGTAATAATCTAATATTATTTGCTTCGATGATAAGGATATGTAAGATATCCTCTGTTTTATACTTATGAAGATTTTGTTGTATATTTTATGATATTCCCATATAAGGGATGGCCAAGCTCCGACGCTATAGGAGGAGATACAGTATTAATACAAATTCGGCAACAAGCAAATGCCAGTTGAAGATGTGCGAAAATCGAATCATGTTGTTGGTAAAATAGATTTATCAATAAAGGAGGCTAATTTTGAAATGTACTAATTTTGTCGAAAGTGTTTTCCTTTAAATGTTAGGTTTTTTATAATATTTCCTTCAATTTATAGATTAATAAAATTTTTTAATCATTAAAATTATCTAAAAATAACTAAACTTGAATAATGTGGACGAACTTTAAATTCTTGGATTAGAACTCTTTCAAATAAAAACAAATATTTTGTTAAAATCTTTAACTAATGGAGTATCAGTGGTTGTTCTTGTAAGACTTATTTTGTGTTTAATCATGGTAGCTGGACCTTCGCAAATGCTCTGTGTCTAAAAATTCTATTAAAATCTTGTTCACCAAATTCGAATTAATACTGTATTTGTATTTTGGACCATATAGGGAGTTTGTTTTTAGACCTAAAATAGTTTATAACCTCGAAAGTTTCGGTTAATTAGTCTTTAATTAGAATTTAGTTTAACCTAAAATTTCGCTCATATCTTAGGGGAGAGGGTTTTGACTTTTAGTCGAGGCCCTAGAAAAATATAAACTCTAGGGTCTTGTATTATACATTGTAGAGGGTCTAACAACTGATTTAATTTGAATTAATCTAGTTACATTTTTTATATCTCAAGTTTATCGTTGTCAGATACATGGATTTATCACTGAAAAAGATTACATTAAAATTTAATGATGAGTTACATCACGACTGCCCATAACACTAAACCCCTCTGAGGTCGGATTAAGATTTACACGTGCAAATTTATTTAAACTAAACTAAATCCTAATTAAGAGTAAGTAGACCGCATTTAGGGATATCTGGACTATTTTAACGGGTCAAACTGGGCCAAATTGCGCACTACAGTCTAGATGCCTTATACTAGAAAACCATAACTACGGGATCGGACACTGAATCTGGTCCGTGTGGTATCTCTTGGTTGCATCTCTTGGTCGCATAAATTAACATAATTTGAAACAATTAATTGCGAGAAAATTGCTTAAAATTATTGTTAGAATTGATAAGAAATAGAATTGTTTGAAATAATCTATTTGTGGAAATGCGAATATATTACTTACTCTGACTCATAGCAGAGCCCGTCGATGAAATGTAAACTCCGAGAGTGAGGATAAGCCCGAACTTAACGACCATTCTTGCGATTTGGACCAAATTAGTTGACATTCGCGACTCTACGATCAAAATTAATTTCAATGCAAAATAAGTCAGTTCTCTCTCTAAAGCGACTCAGTTTTGGCGATAACTTATAAATGAGTCAATTGTCGCAAATCGAGCAAAACTTCATCAAAACTGATATAATTCTAAAGATTAGGAATTATTTCAAACAAATCGTATGATTCGAAGGGATCGCAGGTCATTCAGTACTCACAACCAATTAAATCATTTAAATATAAATTCGTTTCTATTTTCAGTATTTATTTTATATAATCACAAAATTATAGTCAATTCAATAGAATTAGAGTTTAAACAAATGGATTGAAATTTTGTTGAAAAATTCGTTACTTTAAGGAAACAAAAAAGTCTTTAAAAAAATATAAATACAATAATTGGAAAATTATAACTAACTATGGATTAGAGATAAATCGGATGAAAACTTTTTTGTGTTGCGATCTTTTTTCGACAGTTTGGACACGACTTCGATGTTTTTATTACTTCTTTTATACAACTATTAAAAACCATTATAAGACAAAAACTAATTTAAATTTAATACAAATTTAATACCGATCACAGAATAGATGTCCACAATTGGTTGACACCAACTGTTTGTTCGCGACTCCAAACTATTGGATCAAAAGAGTGATAATTTAAATTAAAAACTTATAAATTAGTGATCAAACCGTCGAGAAATCTTCGAGACAAACGGGACATTTAATCGCCTTTCGAATTGAAGGAGTTCCACTTTGACCCTTAACTTCATTATTAGGGTTTGTCTGCGAGTCCTTTATTTCTATGATATCAACGTTTTGTTCTGATGTCTGAATGGGAGACCTTTCGGTCCGATTGCGGCGATTTCTGCGTTTAAAGTCTCGAACTATACAGAGGTCTGAGTCGTTACTAACAGTGGAAATACACTGAATTTCCGAATCAGATTCTGTGTTGTTTTCAACAACTGAGTCGTCTTCAGTCAAATCAATGCAAACATCGATCGCATCACTCGTTTCTGGCATTTGATTCGGATTTTCAGTCGAAACTTGGCTCTCATTGGGAGCAACAGTTTCTTCGTTTGGTTCAATATTTTGATTGTTGAGTTCAATGCTGACCGAAATTAGTGAACCCATAGCAATGGGCGCAGTCATTGAATTATTCAGATTTGTATTGTTTGTCACTTGAGTTCTAGTTCTCTTTGATCTTCGAGGCGAACATCTATTGTTTCTTCCGTTCTGTTTATTTATTCTTCTTTTTGTGCCAACAGTGGATGTGTTAACAGTGGATGTGTTAGCAATGGATGTGTTAACAGCGGATGTGTTAGCAATGGATGTGTTAACAGTGGATGTGATAACAGCGGATGTGTTTACTTCACAATTATTGGTGTCAGAAATCTGTAAATAATTTGATTCTAATAAGCGATTCGTAAATAAATCCATTTTTAATTAGTTTAAAAATAGACAAAGACTCACTTCATTTGAATTCATATTTTAAATCCTTAACCACCGATAAAATCAAAATTATGTCAATAAATATGAAAACAAACAATTAATAAATGATTTGGAATTTAATGATTTTATTAACAATTTATTAATAAAAACACTATTTTCTTGACTCACATAAAAATAAGAAAAAATCTATTTATTTGTAATGGAAAAACGTTTTAAGAAGCGATGAAATCCGGGCCTTTTTTATATGAGTTTGTGCTCACAAAACACATAAACACCTATCGAAAAATACAATTGTTTTGTTCAGTTATTCTATTTTACGGACCAATACCCTAATAACTGGATATTATTGTCGAAATCAAATACTTGTTTAAATACTGCTTTTGTTTTTGTATAATCTGTTTGAAGATTGTAAGAAGTTTTAAGTCGATTGTAAGACCATTTCATAGGCTTTCATAGGCTTTCTCTTTCTTTCTTTAACATAAACACTAAATATAAATTTGAATATGCAAAAATTAAGATCTCTAATGTTCTAAATATTCAAGAACTTTGTCGTGGATCGAAATTTATTTCAAGTCAAACCCAATTTTTACGACCTTTGTTACTGTACCAATTTGGTATTGACCAATAAATTTTCACAAATAAACAAATTCTTGAAAATTATACTTGTAAGTCACAACAGTTGCAGTTAGTGTCCGCTTTAACACCTGTATAAGAGGTATATACATATGCTGACCATAGTATCAGTTGTGATATTCTCAAGTTGTGTTTTCCAGCAATTTTGAATTAATTAACCATCACAACTTTGAAAAAGACATTTGACTGAAAATATTTTATCAAAATTTTATTTACACTTAAATTACAATTTTAGTCATTCAACGATTGATTACTTTTAAGATATATTCAGACATTAAATGGGTTTATATTTATATACATTAGATTTAATTTAAAAAGTTATGAATAAATAAAGAAAATAATAGAATTAATTTTCAAATCCACCAAAACTTTAAACTATTTTCTCCTTTTAAAGTCTTCTGTGATTTTTGTGACGACTCTTCGCAGTCGCTGTCATCGGAAAAATCGATAAACATTCTCTGACCAGAAGTGGTGGAAAAAAGGGGTAAAGTTGGGTGAAAACTGTTCAATAGATAAGAATAAAATGTAATCACCCCAATCAAGTTAAATACCTGACACCATTGACGCAGTCTTCGTGAGCGCTGAATGATTGGATAGATTCCAATATTTCGTCATTTGTTTGACAACTGGTGTCATAAACGGAAACAATTCCGCTATGATTTCCGGTCACTAAATATTTGGAATCAACGGATAAATCGAAATAAATTCTTTGGTTTGTATTAACGTCTCGTTTGACGACAGACAAGACTTGTCCGATGTTTCGTATATCCCAACAAAGAAGTTCTGAATCCTTTTATACAATTATTTAATAGAAATTTAGTGACAATCAAATGATTACTTTTCTGCCGCCACTATAGAGACGATTTCCATCGGATGAGAATTGGAGGTGAGTTATGCCTCCCTTCTGACCAACTAATACACATATGTTCGTGAGCTCAGGTTCTTCGTAGAGACCAATTGTTTTATCATAAGAACCGAACGCCAATACATTAGGATTAAAAGGATTCACTGCAATACACGATATGATTCCCTTTTGGCCTATTTTGTCGACTGTTCACAAATTCAAATTTTATTATTAATTAAATATTTTTATAGAAAAATAAATTCTATAATTAATGTGTGAATAAGAATCTGATTAAATGTCAGACTCTTCTCATTCGACATTAAAATCAAAGAGTAAAGTATTCTGAAAGACATACAATAAGTAGGTTTTGTGTGACACTCCCGACCGGGTATTGAAGTGTCAAAAACACGAATCAATTTTTCAGAACCGCAATAGATTTTGGTTCCATCGGGACTGAAAGCAATTGAATTGACAGAAACCACTTCATCGGCGTAATTGTATGGTCGATAACTACAGAGTAATCGGCCGCTATAGGCATCCCATAAGTGAATCGGATTATCTCGACTTGTGCTCAATATTCTATACCATGGCGATTATTCAAATTAGAGATCAAAATAAGGATTATAAACAGCTAGACTTACAAACAGGTCGACGGATCCAAAGAATTCATTTTCGGAAACCAACAAAAATCATATATTAATTCACTTTCTTTTATTT
Organism: Oribatida sp.; assembly: GCA_034697865.1. Classification (NCBI taxonomy): domain Eukaryota; kingdom Metazoa; phylum Arthropoda; class Arachnida; order Sarcoptiformes; species Oribatida sp. Next base: position 9,306 of record JAQGAR010000536.1, read on the forward strand.
TAAGCACTGATTTCTGACAAAAAAAACAAAAATAATATCTTTAGAGACATTAAGAGAACTAATGATTGAATAAATTAAGTATTGATTAAAGAGAATCAGACCAAAGTTTTATATCATTTTAAATAAACCTAACGATGAATTTGATGTCATTTGATTAATGAAACCTATTTTACTCGGAATAGATTTCTTGGAAAAAATTAATAAATTTTTTGATTTCAGCAAAAAATATATAACAATTGATTGAACTTATAATCAATTGTTTCGTTAATTAATTGCATTAAATATGAATCAAATTCGCCTTTTAGTCATCATTTGTCGTTTAAATCAAATTAATCAAAATTCAAAAACTCAAAGGTTTTACCGATTCTTGTATTTCTTCGTCTAAAATAATGGGATTTTGGCACAGATTTTCGGGTAAATTAAAGGCTCGAAGACAATGGTCTTCACTATTGGTGAGTATACAGGAGCCATCAGGTGACCACTTACACCCTTTCAGGTAATTGTTTGTTATGCTCTCAAACTCATTTAATGTCTGATTTATTAGTTTCGGGCATTTATTCCAATCGTAATACAGTTTTGAATACGTTTGGTCACTGTTTTCCTCAGTTTTTTCACTGTTTGTGTCCAACAATTCGTTCAAACGATCAAAAGGTTCTTCGCTTTTGTCACACATTTTTGTTGACAAAAAACTAAAAACACATTTTAAAACAAAACACAAAACATGTGAACCAATTGTATGCGAATCACGTGACTCATAGAACGGACCAATAAGTGAACGTAATTCCAATGAAACGAAATTTAAATGAGTTTTGATTCGATTTATTATTGAATTGAATTTATTTTCATTCAAACACTTCTTTGGTTTTTATTGAAATATTTGGCGATTTTTTTAACGATTTATTAGAATTTAAGATAAAGTTAAAGTCGAAAATGGATTCCAAACAACTGAACGAATATTTCAAACAAATCGATGAAATGGAGAGGAAAGCCATCGAACTCAAGAATTTTATTGAAAAGCGTAAGAAATTTCATTTGTTTTCAATGTGATTAGTGGCCGATCGCACGCATAAAACCTAAGCTCTGAGCACTTCTATCCTACCATTCATTCACCAAACCTCGACATACAAGTCCTTCGACTCCTAAACTTTTGTTTTCAAGTATTTATCTCAAAATTTTAAGTGAATGAAGACTGAGAGGAATGGATTCTCAGAAAGAGGGTTTCGCCCCATTAGACAACAACTGATTTATGCAATTTATATGCCTTAACCACTCTCTTACCCATCAATAACTTTGAACCATTTCAATAGCTTTTAGATTCCAAACAAATCTATTCTTCATTTGTTTTATTAATTGATTGAATTTTTAATGAAATTATTTCAGTAAAGACTAAAATCAAAGAAAGAGAGGAGAAATTTCTTTCAGTGAGATCTCGACTAAAGAGAATCGATGACCGATTCAGAGCGCTGTCGTCTCAAATACCAAAAACTCAAATGCAAGTGATTTTCGTTGAGTTGGAAAACAAGAGTTTTTGCAAACAAATTGAAATATTCGAACACAAAATCTTAGATTTGAACCAAAGAATGGTAACTAATATCTGACTCTTTATACGCCAAAACATTTGCTTTAATATCAATTAAAACACAAATTTCTGCCTTAAAATAGTGTGAAATGAATGAAAAGCGAAGACAAAGAATTCATACTTTCAGCGAAAAGTCGTTTAGTTATACTCAAAATCATGGATTTAATGGTATTATTCGCTCTCAAAACCAAAATTTACAAAAACAAACCCAAAGTCTTGAAGAGGAAAGAAACGGATTGCATAACAAAAACGAAAGTTTGGATCGAAAACATTTTGAGACGATTTTAATGGAAAGCAATTCACTAAACCATAGAATTACTGATTTAAAGTTAGAAAAAACTAGTCTCCAGAATGAAAACTCTGAGTGGAATGCCATTGATTTAAACCTCAGAACAAATCTCAAACAACTCAGAGATAACGAATGCAAAGAATTGTTTGATTTGAGAAAACAGTTACAAAATATTGAAGAAATTAATTCAAAAGAGATTCCCAATGAAATTGAGGTTCCAGTCATCCAAATCTGTGATTCAAATGATTCGAGTGATGAAAAAGGCGACCCGCCCTCAAAACCGGTAGTCCCTATCAAACAGAACACAAAGAGACCGCAAAGCGATTCCGATGACACTCAAAATGAGAAAATAGAAATCGAAAAAGTGATAAAAAGTGAAGAGAAAGACGACAGCATAGTTTGGGAATTCATAAGACAACGCAAACTTCGCCGAAAAGAATAAAAATAATTGTTTTTCCAATTTTAAACAAAACTTATGATATGTTTTGAAATTAATTCTCAAAATTTAGTTTTATTTGAGAACTGATTCTATTATAGATCTGAAATGAGCTCCGATTGGCATAAAAGCTAAACAGGAAAATACCAGTACTTCTGGCAAAAGTGATAAAAAGCCTTTCCGTTACGTCAATCACTTTTGTTAATAATAAGCAAAATTCTATTCATTTAATAAATTATCGTTTATTTCAGTTATAATTCATAAATACTCTTCAAAACAACAAATTTTAAACATTTAAATATTAAAATAAAAGCTTTGTTTTAATTGAACCCAAATTTGAGAATTGGCTCGAATTTAGAACAAAAGTAAAGGCAAATTCAATTGTTAAGGACTAATCTCTTAACTAAGAAAAGTCGTTCCCTTTATCACAGATTTTGGTTTCAAACGATATGTGACTCCAAATTCTCGGACTTCGAATACAAAACAATCATTGAATTAATAGTTTGCAGTAAATTATGAATTCATTTGTTTGAAATCTGAATTTCGGGTCACTTTTGAGTTGGGAAATAATTCTCTAAAATTGAGTTTAAGAATAGTTTGTGGAATGACTAGTCAGTCAGGGAATGGCTTCTAAGGCGAAGAGTTATTATTTGTTCGCTTCACGACTCGGGCGTATTCACAATCATTTTCGACGTAATGTTCTGTTTGGGAGTCATTTTGGTCGCAATTTTCAGTCACTTTATTCAAGTCATTAATGTCTTTGTGGACGACATTAGCGTATTGGTGTTCCATAGCATCACTCCTCTCATTAAGTATTTTCGAGTAAAGATCGGAATCGCTATCAAAGTTTACATCAGATCTGTTCCTATCTTTTTTAATAAAGTCAAAGACCTGAGCGTACGAGGCGTCATCAGATTCGATACATTCGGCAGCAGTGGTTTGGATGGGAGAGGATGCAACACTTCTATTGTTGGAACTGCCAGTACTCGAACGGCTCGAACGTTTCTCTTTATATTTCGGGTGAATTTGGTGCTGTTTTTTCTCAGTGAACATCATTTTCAATACTGACGTCAACTTAGAAACGGTTTGATTGACGGGCGGAGGACTCGGACAGAAAGGGTTTTTATTCCGCGTTTCTTCTTTAAAATTGACACTATGTGTGGTGGGATCTCCAGGTTCATCGTATAGAATCTCATCATTAACTGGTTTAAGACTTTGCACTGAATCGGAATTTTTGGTAACAGATTTAAAACCAATGATATCCTCTCGTGAGATAAACATCGGTTCCTCGGTATCAGATGTCTTCGATTCTTTACTTTTTCGCGGGGGCTTTGAAATGGGAGGCGAAGCTTTGGTTTTTATATCAGTGGTGGCTATCATTGAGTTAGTGTTGGCGGAAGTCATTCGAGTCAATGACTGTTTTGGAATCATTTGAGGACTTTTTGGTGGTTGTATTGAAAAGCGTTTCGAAGACTCAGGAATTTTGGTCGAAGGAAGAAGCGATGAATTGGTCGCCAAGTAATTGGATTTTGAAGAATAACTCGAAGAAAGTGGGGGTGAAGTCGATGGGAGTGAAGGTTTGTTCGAATGATATGAAGGAAAAACTATTTCCTTGGATTTTATTTTAGGGCTAATATTATGAGAACTCAATGAGTTGACGCCTGGAATCTGGTCGTCATTCAAATTATGAGAAGCCTTAAGATTATTTACATGAGAGGCCACCGCTTGGAATATATAATTTCCATCTTTTGTTATGAAAGAGAACAGCCCTTCCCCTGAAGCACATTTACGACCCGCCTCTAATGAAAATCCATCTTTCGTGCAGCCATAGCGTCTTATATGTCTGTATGGCCAGGTGAACATCACTTTCCCCTCTTCTGCTAACGATATGTTGAGTGAAGTGATGATAAGAGTCAGGTTTGACTCCAAACCACTTCTAAGACCGCAACGAATCGATGTTTCGGAGTCTATCAGTTTTACTCTAAACAGCAATTTCTGAATAAATAATTATATAATAATTGGTCGCATCGTTTGCCTACCGATAAACGTCGGGCGCGTCCACTGAACAGTACAAAAGGTTTTCTTCGCTGTGAGGCTCAGATAAATTGTTTAGATTTAAGGCATTGCTATTATTAAACTGATTTCCATTTGAATCGAGAGGAAACCCTTTGGAAGGCCTACTATTGTTTGGGAGAGCACCGAACGCAACATTTTGTAAGCAATTAAGCCATTCAGTCATCTCATGAAAAGTTTCAGAAGAGAAGACATTACTGTTCTCTTTGGTTCGGACCTAATTCATGAATAATCAATATATCAGAAAATTTTATTATAATTTACAAGATAAAGAAAGCAACCAAAGAATAACCAGTTTCATTAATTTCATCAAATCCAGGGGTCGCCAAGCTTTTCGATTTAAAGGGGATATAGGGGGGGATTTTTTGGTCTGAGCTCAGGGAGATCATGTAGGGGATAAAATGGCGCTCGGAAGTACCGGAAATCCGCCATTTTGTCCTTAATTTACCGTTTTTGGCTCCAATTTCGGGTAAATATAGCTTTAATTCAGTCTAAAT
>JAQGAR010000537.1:0-14168 GCA_034697865.1 Oribatida sp.
AATGTTTAATCGAGCAAATTTTACTTTCCATTGATAAAATTACAGTCTGATCAAGCTAATTGTCTCTTAATTATGGTCTCTAAAATATTCTGGAACTATCGATCCCAATCCTACACTTTTTGATTCTCGACATAAGTTTACACTCTTTTTCTTTGAATTTTGTCGTTTTGTCAAACTTTTTGGCGAGTTGTCATATAATTTTCCCATTTTGTCAATTGATTTTGGTATAGCATTGAAAGCATTAACGTTTCATTTAGAGCTGTATTGTTTTGGAACGTGAAGTAATGATAGCACTGAATGAAGCGTTAATGCTTTCAATGCTATACCAAAATCAATTGACAAAATGGGAAAATTATATGACAACTCGCCAAAAAGTTTGACAAAACGACAAAATTCAAAGAAAAAGAGTGTAAAACAATAATCAATGTAAAATAAGACAATGGAGGGTAAAACTGGATCTGTATAAAGATCCCTGATATGTGAATCCTTTTATTTTCTCTTTTAATCTCTCTCTCTCTCTCCCTCTCCCACTCTATTCAGCAAGATTGATCATTGGGGTTTAGCTTGACTTGCTTATTTTTGAATCGTTCAAAAAGTGATTTATAGAATGGGACTACATTTTTAGCGTCTCTTAAAATTCAGGGATAAGAGAATCAATAGAATTGATTTGTGTAACGATTGACGGGAAGATAGAAACGATGTCTAACTTTAAAATGTTTGAAATGCAATGAATGAAATGAAGATATTTATAATGACAATAATTCTTTGAGTTTGATTTCAAATAATCTTAAAATTCAAGCAAACCTATAATCAGTCAGAACTCGAATAAAATGTAAATTGATATTCTAGTCATACCTAGAAGAAAGGAATCAGCAAGGAGGTAACAAATGTCTAAAACTTACTCTCAAAGTTATTTTCTTAAAAAAACAAATAATCACGATTTCTCGAGTTGAGGTGTTATTTTGAGATTATACCCCTTGGCTACTCCTTCTCTAACAACGACTGGCCATTGTAAGAGATGTGAGCATTATCTTTGTATTTTCTTAAAGCATTGCAGACAATAACCTTTTGAAAGATGATTCACATCTGATTACAATGAAATCGATTATATGAATCATGAAATAAGAAACTTATGGTAATTATTCGACGGAAAACTTCGAAAAACTACTATTTATCAAACAATCAAATGATAACAGAGTTATGACTCCGAAAAATAATAAATTATTCGCTTAAAAGAAAAGATGTTCGGCTCTCAACCCACTAAACCATTACTTTCTTCCATTCGAGCCTTATTAAGTAACTTATGGCTCAGATTAATGATTAATCATTTATTTAATATTTCAAAGATACATGTATATTTCAATGATATATAGCGATGTCTACCTTTTCAGCGGACAAACCCTCAAAATGTTAACTGAATTCAGTATTATTATAATTTATAAACTAGATAATAATTTTAAAGGAGCGCTTTCGAAAAATATTTGAATGAAATAATTTCAATGGATTTTTCATTAAACCAAAAATAAACCAAAAATAGATATGGGTTTGTTGGTAAACTGACTAAATAGATTACTCCAGCATATTTTATTGTTTGAAATATTTTCTTTTAATTATTCTTTTATCTCTTCATTAAGAAATTTCCGGAAAATATAAAAATAAAACATAAAATAAGTAAATAAATAATAAAATTTGTGTAAAACTTTGTTTAACTGTAATTATGGACTCAAATAATCGCTGAATGATATGAAAAGTGACTTTCGGTTGATTAGAAAAATGTCTGATTATTGTCAGCACAGCATATCTGATAAATAAATCCTATTTTATAAATATTTAGGAAAAATATCTTTATACTTTAGTAGAATTTATGGTACGCTTACATAATATGTCGCCCTATCCGTACTTCTGTCTTATGTCACAATACAACTAATTAGTGAATTTAAGATACAGATCAATAAGTTAGGAGTTCTTCCGACAACTTTGAGTGAAGAGTCCATTTACAGAGATTTCAATTAAATCATTACTAACAAGAGCTGGATAACAAAATATTTCAGATTTCAAATGGCTAACGAGTCAATATAAAATGCCCTTAGGCAATTCCCCTTAGAGTCAAAAATCTAAAATCCCTCCATTAGTTTCTAAAATATGAATAAATTTGGAAAAAGTGTCAAGGCCTTTCGGGAAAATGATATTTGGGAAAACGATTTTCAGATGAAAGATAGTCAATGTTAGTCATTCCCCAAAGTTAAAGAATAATTTATTTTCTCTCCGAGCAATGAATGCTTAAATTATGTTCTCGCCTCAAATTTATTTAAATTAAGTATAAAACTATAATTAATAAGCAATCAATTCGTCGTTTTTGAAAATATCATTTAAATAATTTAAAATTCAAATCAGAATTAAATTTCATTTAATTCTACAAATTATAAAACTATTTGTTTTTAGAATTGTTTGAATTTCTACTTATATTAACGATTTCCCAATAATTTATTCAAAGAATAGTTTTACGTCTATTCGTAGGATAAAAGTGTATAAATGATTGCTTGGAATTACTAATCTATCAAATTAATAACTGGGTCAGTCTTATATTGTTTATTATCGATTGCTTATAAATTCTGAATTTAAAGTGTAATTTTGGTTAAAATAAAACGAATAAGAAGTGAAAAATTGAATATTGAATAAGAATCTTGATTTCAGGTTTTTGTGATTTGGTTCCAGGAGACATTTTCAATTCATTTATTCAAACATTTGTTTGAATCAATGTTTGACAGCATTTAATGTAATTTTTATTTATTTTAGATATAAAATGAAATAATTATGATTTCCTCATTTGTTTACAGGCTTTCGGTTGATTGAGACTTGTGTTGGCTGAGCAAAAAACATGCACATAGTGTAGAGAAAAAACATGATGCCACCAAGCATCCTTGTTAAAAAAGTTAAAATATTTAAACTATTCAAATGAATCTTTATCTTAACTTGATTTAAAGTTATTAAGATCGAAACTACGAAAAAATAATTTTCACTGAAAAATGCAAATCCAAAAGTAAAATACATGTTTTTCAGCAATAAAATTAAAGCTATCATTAAAAATAGGGAATTAACCGATTGCCACAAAACTATCAAATATTTCAATACATTTATTATTTAACATAAAATAAACTCGTAAAAAGTATCGTATTGAATTTAAAAAAAACTAGAATTATAGCAAGATACCATAAATTATCCCATTATCATTCCATAAACCATAAATCAATTCGCAGGTTCACAGTTGGGAATGATCTATTTTGGCTAGATATATAAATTTTTGAAAAATCTAACCATACCCAACTACAAAAATTCTAAGTATTGAATTTAAGTTGAGCTTGACTTAAATATAAATATACATATAGAATATAATGGTTACAAACCTTTCAGGTGCATTGGGATCACCACTAGAGGGTACAAACATTATACCCACAGAACTAGCGATTGTCAAGATCAAATTCACGATTAATACAGTTTTATAATTTCCAAATTTGTCTGCAACGAAGCCGGCGATCGGCGGACCGATTACTTGACTGACGGGAAGCACTGTATAGACAATGGCTGTTTCCTCGACAGTGATGCCCAGTTGTCTCATGTGAATTGTCATATACGGGAGAAGACAGGCCGCAGCTAATCAATATTCAACTATTGAGTGATTTTTGCTTATTTGCAATTTAGTCAATTAAGACTAGAATACACATACCTCCGAACCAAAAGAATAATATAAGTTTCAAAGGAAAAAGTTTGCGATTTATGTGAAAATATGACATTTTAGGCAATTCGAGAGAAAAACGTTGAGTGAGAGCTCAATAAATATGAAAATTGTTTTTATCGCCGAACAAATTCAAAGCTATTATAAACACTGATATCAAATAAGTACAGAAATAATAAAATAGTTCAAAATTGTGTTGATTCGTCACATGGACTGATCTGATGGATCCTATCGCTCCCTTCAGCGCTGGTTAAACTATTAGATTACTGTTAAACCATGAGATAAACAAATCTTATAATCTCTTAAAAGTGATGACAACATTTCAAAACAAAAGAATGGTTTAATTTTCTCTAAAATTACAATACGTTTTGTGCGAATAATATGTGAGAATTAATAAACAATTTGCAAATCAGTTATGAAGTGATCAATGATTTTAAATAAGTAATAATAGAATTATATTCCGGGCATAATATATGCGATATTATCCAAAGTTTTCTTATGCATCTCCTCTGAGCACCCGTTCAAACTCGGGTGAAGTTGAGTCAGACAAAGAAGTGGTCCGATAGCACATAGCGTCGAGTCTAACAGTACAGACAACGAGCCCGACACAGCTATTTGGCCGCTGTGCTCTTTTAGCCTCTGACCGATTATAGACAAAGACTCCCCCAAAAGTGTCAGATGTGACGATACATCAATAGGAGAAGTGCCCACCGGTTCCCACAAGTCTTCAATAGAACCATAACTGGATAAGTCATCATTGACTGCAAGAGGAGATACCGGGGCCACCGAAGTAGTTATTTGTTTAGTGTTATGAGGAGTCGTCTTTTGTTTGCCAGTGCTTATGATAGAGGAGCCGGTTGTGATCAGTTTCTGAGCCTTCCTCCGCCACGGGATCTTATCCTTTTCGGGCATAGACTGCCAGATCTCTCCCAATTTTCTGCTCACATCAGCGAAGTCCAAATCCGGACAATTCTGTTGTATTTTACTTCTGTGTTCTTTACTCCAAATCATATAAGCGGTGATAACTGCATTCCTCTTCCTCTTAGGTTTTTCGTCGCCATCTTTTTTACCTCTTTTTGTTCTTTTTGTTTCGTCCTTTTTACTATCATTGGGTGTCTTTGAGGGCCGACACCTCTTATTCTTTGGTTTCAGTTTAATCATGTCTTCAGTTTCTATAATAAGAGACGTTTCAGAAAACTCGTCGTCGAAAGTGATTTGAGTCCTGTCCTCTAAGGGTTGGCCCTTACTCTTACGATTGCCTTTCAATTTGGGAGCACTAACTCCTACTCCAGAAGTAATTTGTCGGAAGAGCTTATTAGCAGCGGATTCGTGTTCTTTCTTTTTAGGCTTCATTTTTGGCGTTTCTTCAGTCGATGTATTCTCGACTTTAATTTGAATTTCTTGTTTGACCGCCGAAGCCATCGGTTGTTTGGCCACTGATTCAATCAATTGTGGCTTCGATTCGATTAAAGCTTTCTCTTCTGGTTTTGGTGTCAATTCAATAAAAGATTGATTTTTGGTTTTGTGGTCTTCACTATCCATTGTCTCTGTAATGATTTGACAGTCAGTGACAGCGGTTTTGTTGTCGGCCGCAATGTTTGGCACTAAACCCGTTATTTTACTTTTGGGAATCTTAAGCACTGGGATCGTTGTCTTCTTTGGCTGACTTTCACCGCTCGACTCGTTTTCAATCGGTTTGTTCTCTGGAGTGATGGAAGGGCTCGGATTCAAACATAGCCTGAATTTCAATTTCTTCTTCGGGGGATTTGAATCGGAATCGTTTTTGTTGATCATCTCATCAGTTGAACTGTCGTTTAGGACACTCACGTTATTATGGCTAACATTTGGCGATAATTTATTTGCACTTTTAGTTATATCAGAGTTATTGTGATTAACAGTCGATTCGGTTTCCATTTCAATGAGTTTTGCGCTCTTTTTCCTGACTCGTCCTGACCTCGAAATGCCTGCCACTGCACCCACTGCGGCCATCGATGATCAATCTGATCAATGTTTTAAGCAAATCACTTTTTAAGATACAACTAATCCACAAAATAAAAGTTTCAACATTTAGTCTATTTTCAAAAAAAAAAATTTTTTTTGATTCATTCAAAGATAATACAAAACCATTGAGTAATTGAACGAATATTTAGGGGTTTTACTCATATTTCAAAAATAAAGAGATCCTAAGATTTGACAAAATACAATTTGCAATTAATTCTAATGGATCTTCCAAGATTAGCCAGGATTATTTTTTAAAAATTAGTTTTTCTAAAATCAGATCTAAATAAAATATATTTCAGCTTTTAAAAGTTTACATAATGAAGAATTTTAAGCAAGTTGCAACTTCTACAAAATAATGGATTGTGTGAATTTGTATTACTAGATGGCTCTCGTTATTCTTAAATTTAATAACTAAACATATCTACACATTATATCAAAACTCTTCTAATTATTGATCTTGCTATTGATTAGTAAGAATAATAATATTTAATTGAGAAATTTTGATGTTAAATTGGTTTGAAAAACTTGATTGGCTTGAAAATTTTGACATATCGTGTCTTCTGCATGGGGCATAATATAACTTGGTTAAATCAGTTTAATGAATAGATTGGATAAGCAATTTTCGATTTAATAAGCAATGTTTGGGCAAATTGTTGAGAAACATTAAACAAAGATTCATTTTCACGATTTTTCTTGAAATTTTGCTAATAGTCTCATAAATGTTGAGTCAAAGACAAAGACTAATGATTCATTCACAAGAACCTATAGAATTAAATTTACCCTTGAATCAATTGATGGCAAAGCATTGGTTGCGTCCAATTGGATGTTGAGATCACATGACCTAAAGAAGTTTGCGCTAATTTACATATTGAGAGCACTGAGAGTCTCTCTTGCTTTGAAACATTCATCTGCTATTGAATGGTGAATGTCTAGCATTTGGGCTCTCAATGTGTTGTTGTGTTGTTAGGCTTCAGACTTAACTGAGACTTCGAGAGGACAAAGAAAACTTGTTTATCACTGATATGTTCACTGGAGTTGCCATATATTCACATGTGATTACTCGTTAGTCAACTCATTTCGATCCCAAAACAACAAAAAAGGTAAATTTTTTGCTCTTTAATTCTACTATCTATTTGTTTTGAGGGCTTTGATTTGTATGCTTTTGTTGGGATAGAGTCAGTCCAAGAGAGGAGAGTTAACTGTTTCTATGAGGCAGTTGTCGCCATCCCTGTCTCGCTATGGGCTCACTCTGCAGTCCATCAAACCTTTTAAATCTAAACAATAGTGAAAGCCAGTAACCAATAACTTTTATAGTTAGATGCTAAAAACACTTACTTAAACTTAAATAATTGTTGGTAATGTTCACATTATTGTATTTGATGTTAATATCTAATAGTATTTTGTTGAGTGCTTTGAATTTGTTTAGATTTAAAAGGTTTGATGGACTGCAGAGTGAGCCCATAGCGAGACAGGGATGGCGACAACTGCCTCATAGAAACAGTTAACTCTCCTCTCTTGGACTGACTCTATCCCAACAAAAGCATACAAATCAAAGCCCTCAAAACAAATAGATAGTAGAATTAAAGAGCAAAAAATTTACCTTTTTTGTTGTTTTGGGATCGAAATGAGTTGACTAACGAGTAATCACATGTGAATATATGGCAACTCCAGTGAACATATCAGTGATAAACAAGTTTTCTTTGTCCTCTCGAAGTCTCAGTTAAGTCTGAAGCCTAACAACACAACAACACATTGAGAGCCCAAATGCTAGACATTCACCATTCAATAGCAGATGAATGTTTCAAAGCAAGAGAGACTCTCAGTGCTCTCAATATGTAAATTAGCGCAAACTTCTTTAGGTCATGTGATCTCAACATCCAATTGGACGCAACCAATGCTTTGCCATCAATTGATTCAAGGGTAAATTTAATTCTATAGGTTCTTGTGAATGAATCATTAGTCTTTGTCTTTGACTCAACATTTATGAGACTATTAGCAAAATTTCAAGAAAAATCGTGAAAATGAATCTTTGTTTAATGTTTCTCAACAATTTGCCCAAACATTGCTTATTAAATCGAAAATTGCTTATCCAATCTATTCATTAAACTGATTTAACCAAGTTATATTATGCCCCATGCAGAAGACACGATATGTCAAAATTTTCAAGCCAATCAAGTTTTTCAAACCAATTTAACATCAAAATTTCTCAATTAAATATTATTATTCTTACTAATCAATAGCAAGATCAATAATTAGAAGAGTTTTGATATAATGTGTAGATATGTTTAGTTATTAAATTTAAGAATAACGAGAGCCATCTAGTAATACAAATTCACACAATCCATTATTTTGTAGAAGTTGCAACTTGCTTAAAATTCTTCATTATGTAAACTTTTAAAAGCTGAAATATATTTTATTTAGATCTGATTTTAGAAAAACTAATTTTTAAAAAATAATCCTGGCTAATCTTGGAAGATCCATTAGAATTAATTGCAAATTGTATTTTGTCAAATCTTAGGATCTCTTTATTTTTGAAATATGAGTAAAACCCCTAAATATTCGTTCAATTACTCAATGGTTTTGTATTATCTTTGAATGAATCAAAAAAAATTTTTTTTTTTGAAAATAGACTAAATGTTGAAACTTTTATTTTGTGGATTAGTTGTATCTTAAAAAGTGATTTGCTTAAAACATTGATCAGATTGATCATCGATGGCCGCAGTGGGTGCAGTGGCAGGCATTTCGAGGTCAGGACGAGTCAGGAAAAAGAGCGCAAAACTCATTGAAATGGAAACCGAATCGACTGTTAATCACAATAACTCTGATATAACTAAAAGTGCAAATAAATTATCGCCAAATGTTAGCCATAATAACGTGAGTGTCCTAAACGACAGTTCAACTGATGAGATGATCAACAAAAACGATTCCGATTCAAATCCCCCGAAGAAGAAATTGAAATTCAGGCTATGTTTGAATCCGAGCCCTTCCATCACTCCAGAGAACAAACCGATTGAAAACGAGTCGAGCGGTGAAAGTCAGCCAAAGAAGACAACGATCCCAGTGCTTAAGATTCCCAAAAGTAAAATAACGGGTTTAGTGCCAAACATTGCGGCCGACAACAAAACCGCTGTCACTGACTGTCAAATCATTACAGAGACAATGGATAGTGAAGACCACAAAACCAAAAATCAATCTTTTATTGAATTGACACCAAAACCAGAAGAGAAAGCTTTAATCGAATCGAAGCCACAATTGATTGAATCAGTGGCCAAACAACCGATGGCTTCGGCGGTCAAACAAGAAATTCAAATTAAAGTCGAGAATACATCGACTGAAGAAACGCCAAAAATGAAGCCTAAAAAGAAAGAACACGAATCCGCTGCTAATAAGCTCTTCCGACAAATTACTTCTGGAGTAGGAGTTAGTGCTCCCAAATTGAAAGGCAATCGTAAGAGTAAGGGCCAACCCTTAGAGGACAGGACTCAAATCACTTTCGACGACGAGTTTTCTGAAACGTCTCTTATTATAGAAACTGAAGACATGATTAAACTGAAACCAAAGAATAAGAGGTGTCGGCCCTCAAAGACACCCAATGATAGTAAAAAGGACGAAACAAAAAGAACAAAAAGAGGTAAAAAAGATGGCGACGAAAAACCTAAGAGGAAGAGGAATGCAGTTATCACCGCTTATATGATTTGGAGTAAAGAACACAGAAGTAAAATACAACAGAATTGTCCGGATTTGGACTTCGCTGATGTGAGCAGAAAATTGGGAGAGATCTGGCAGTCTATGCCCGAAAAGGATAAGATCCCGTGGCGGAGGAAGGCTCAGAAACTGATCACAACCGGCTCCTCTATCATAAGCACTGGCAAACAAAAGACGACTCCTCATAACACTAAACAAATAACTACTTCGGTGGCCCCGGTATCTCCTCTTGCAGTCAATGATGACTTATCCAGTTATGGTTCTATTGAAGACTTGTGGGAACCGGTGGGCACTTCTCCTATTGATGTATCGTCACATCTGACACTTTTGGGGGAGTCTTTGTCTATAATCGGTCAGAGGCTAAAAGAGCACAGCGGCCAAATAGCTGTGTCGGGCTCGTTGTCTGTACTGTTAGACTCGACGCTATGTGCTATCGGACCACTTCTTTGTCTGACTCAACTTCACCCGAGTTTGAACGGGTGCTCAGAGGAGATGCATAAGAAAACTTTGGATAATATCGCATATATTATGCCCGGAATATAATTCTATTATTACTTATTTAAAATCATTGATCACTTCATAACTGATTTGCAAATTGTTTATTAATTCTCACATATTATTCGCACAAAACGTATTGTAATTTTAGAGAAAATTAAACCATTCTTTTGTTTTGAAATGTTGTCATCACTTTTAAGAGATTATAAGATTTGTTTATCTCATGGTTTAACAGTAATCTAATAGTTTAACCAGCGCTGAAGGGAGCGATAGGATCCATCAGATCAGTCCATGTGACGAATCAACACAATTTTGAACTATTTTATTATTTCTGTACTTATTTGATATCAGTGTTTATAATAGCTTTGAATTTGTTCGGCGATAAAAACAATTTTCATATTTATTGAGCTCTCACTCAACGTTTTTCTCTCGAATTGCCTAAAATGTCATATTTTCACATAAATCGCAAACTTTTTCCTTTGAAACTTATATTATTCTTTTGGTTCGGAGGTATGTGTATTCTAGTCTTAATTGACTAAATTGCAAATAAGCAAAAATCACTCAATAGTTGAATATTGATTAGCTGCGGCCTGTCTTCTC
Source organism: Oribatida sp. (assembly GCA_034697865.1). NCBI lineage: Eukaryota > Metazoa > Arthropoda > Arachnida > Sarcoptiformes > Oribatida sp. Next base: position 10,535 of record JAQGAR010000537.1, read on the forward strand.
CCGTATATGACAATTCACATGAGACAACTGGGCATCACTGTCGAGGAAACAGCCATTGTCTATACAGTGCTTCCCGTCAGTCAAGTAATCGGTCCGCCGATCGCCGGCTTCGTTGCAGACAAATTTGGAAATTATAAAACTGTATTAATCGTGAATTTGATCTTGACAATCGCTAGTTCTGTGGGTATAATGTTTGTACCCTCTAGTGGTGATCCCAATGCACCTGAAAGGTTTGTAACCATTATATTCTATATGTATATTTATATTTAAGTCAAGCTCAACTTAAATTCAATACTTAGAATTTTTGTAGTTGGGTATGGTTAGATTTTTCAAAAATTTATATATCTAGCCAAAATAGATCATTCCCAACTGTGAACCTGCGAATTGATTTATGGTTTATGGAATGATAATGGGATAATTTATGGTATCTTGCTATAATTCTAGTTTTTTTTAAATTCAATACGATACTTTTTACGAGTTTATTTTATGTTAAATAATAAATGTATTGAAATATTTGATAGTTTTGTGGCAATCGGTTAATTCCCTATTTTTAATGATAGCTTTAATTTTATTGCTGAAAAACATGTATTTTACTTTTGGATTTGCATTTTTCAGTGAAAATTATTTTTTCGTAGTTTCGATCTTAATAACTTTAAATCAAGTTAAGATAAAGATTCATTTGAATAGTTTAAATATTTTAACTTTTTTAACAAGGATGCTTGGTGGCATCATGTTTTTTCTCTACACTATGTGCATGTTTTTTGCTCAGCCAACACAAGTCTCAATCAACCGAAAGCCTGTAAACAAATGAGGAAATCATAATTATTTCATTTTATATCTAAAATAAATAAAAATTACATTAAATGCTGTCAAACATTGATTCAAACAAATGTTTGAATAAATGAATTGAAAATGTCTCCTGGAACCAAATCACAAAAACCTGAAATCAAGATTCTTATTCAATATTCAATTTTTCACTTCTTATTCGTTTTATTTTAACCAAAATTACACTTTAAATTCAGAATTTATAAGCAATCGATAATAAACAATATAAGACTGACCCAGTTATTAATTTGATAGATTAGTAATTCCAAGCAATCATTTATACACTTTTATCCTACGAATAGACGTAAAACTATTCTTTGAATAAATTATTGGGAAATCGTTAATATAAGTAGAAATTCAAACAATTCTAAAAACAAATAGTTTTATAATTTGTAGAATTAAATGAAATTTAATTCTGATTTGAATTTTAAATTATTTAAATGATATTTTCAAAAACGACGAATTGATTGCTTATTAATTATAGTTTTATACTTAATTTAAATAAATTTGAGGCGAGAACATAATTTAAGCATTCATTGCTCGGAGAGAAAATAAATTATTCTTTAACTTTGGGGAATGACTAACATTGACTATCTTTCATCTGAAAATCGTTTTCCCAAATATCATTTTCCCGAAAGGCCTTGACACTTTTTCCAAATTTATTCATATTTTAGAAACTAATGGAGGGATTTTAGATTTTTGACTCTAAGGGGAATTGCCTAAGGGCATTTTATATTGACTCGTTAGCCATTTGAAATCTGAAATATTTTGTTATCCAGCTCTTGTTAGTAATGATTTAATTGAAATCTCTGTAAATGGACTCTTCACTCAAAGTTGTCGGAAGAACTCCTAACTTATTGATCTGTATCTTAAATTCACTAATTAGTTGTATTGTGACATAAGACAGAAGTACGGATAGGGCGACATATTATGTAAGCGTACCATAAATTCTACTAAAGTATAAAGATATTTTTCCTAAATATTTATAAAATAGGATTTATTTATCAGATATGCTGTGCTGACAATAATCAGACATTTTTCTAATCAACCGAAAGTCACTTTTCATATCATTCAGCGATTATTTGAGTCCATAATTACAGTTAAACAAAGTTTTACACAAATTTTATTATTTATTTACTTATTTTATGTTTTATTTTTATATTTTCCGGAAATTTCTTAATGAAGAGATAAAAGAATAATTAAAAGAAAATATTTCAAACAATAAAATATGCTGGAGTAATCTATTTAGTCAGTTTACCAACAAACCCATATCTATTTTTGGTTTATTTTTGGTTTAATGAAAAATCCATTGAAATTATTTCATTCAAATATTTTTCGAAAGCGCTCCTTTAAAATTATTATCTAGTTTATAAATTATAATAATACTGAATTCAGTTAACATTTTGAGGGTTTGTCCGCTGAAAAGGTAGACATCGCTATATATCATTGAAATATACATGTATCTTTGAAATATTAAATAAATGATTAATCATTAATCTGAGCCATAAGTTACTTAATAAGGCTCGAATGGAAGAAAGTAATGGTTTAGTGGGTTGAGAGCCGAACATCTTTTCTTTTAAGCGAATAATTTATTATTTTTCGGAGTCATAACTCTGTTATCATTTGATTGTTTGATAAATAGTAGTTTTTCGAAGTTTTCCGTCGAATAATTACCATAAGTTTCTTATTTCATGATTCATATAATCGATTTCATTGTAATCAGATGTGAATCATCTTTCAAAAGGTTATTGTCTGCAATGCTTTAAGAAAATACAAAGATAATGCTCACATCTCTTACAATGGCCAGTCGTTGTTAGAGAAGGAGTAGCCAAGGGGTATAATCTCAAAATAACACCTCAACTCGAGAAATCGTGATTATTTGTTTTTTTAAGAAAATAACTTTGAGAGTAAGTTTTAGACATTTGTTACCTCCTTGCTGATTCCTTTCTTCTAGGTATGACTAGAATATCAATTTACATTTTATTCGAGTTCTGACTGATTATAGGTTTGCTTGAATTTTAAGATTATTTGAAATCAAACTCAAAGAATTATTGTCATTATAAATATCTTCATTTCATTCATTGCATTTCAAACATTTTAAAGTTAGACATCGTTTCTATCTTCCCGTCAATCGTTACACAAATCAATTCTATTGATTCTCTTATCCCTGAATTTTAAGAGACGCTAAAAATGTAGTCCCATTCTATAAATCACTTTTTGAACGATTCAAAAATAAGCAAGTCAAGCTAAACCCCAATGATCAATCTTGCTGAATAGAGTGGGAGAGGGAGAGAGAGAGAGAGATTAAAAGAGAAAATAAAAGGATTCACATATCAGGGATCTTTATACAGATCCAGTTTTACCCTCCATTGTCTTATTTTACATTGATTATTGTTTTACACTCTTTTTCTTTGAATTTTGTCGTTTTGTCAAACTTTTTGGCGAGTTGTCATATAATTTTCCCATTTTGTCAATTGATTTTGGTATAGCATTGAAAGCATTAACGCTTCATTCAGTGCTATCATTACTTCACGTTCCAAAACAATACAGCTCTAAATGAAACGTTAATGCTTTCAATGCTATACCAAAATCAATTGACAAAATGGGAAAATTATATGACAACTCGCCAAAAAGTTTGACAAAACGACAAAATTCAAAGAAAAAGAGTGTAAACTTATGTCGAGAATCAAAAAGTGTAGGATTGGGATCGATAGTTCCAGAATATTTTAGAGACCATAATTAAGAGACAATTAGCTTGATCAGACTGTAATTTTATCAATGGAAAGTAAAATTTGCTCGATTAAACATT
>JAQGAR010000538.1:0-14157 GCA_034697865.1 Oribatida sp.
AGCTGGTTATACCAAGATAGACTTTTATTTTATTCATTTATTCTAATCTATCAAATTTTGAGTGACACGTTTCAAATGGAGTAAGGGATTAAACGACTTATCTATTTATCGATTTTTGAAGATTCCGTTTTTCATGGTTTGCTTCATAGCTTTTTGGCGAAGCAATGGTCGATGTATTCGCTATTTGAGTGCATTAAACGCAGAAACTCAAAGACATCCCAAAAATAAACTGATATGTTTGATGTAAAAAAGCTGAATTATTTAAATTAATAAAGTGTGTCTACAATTTAAGTGGTTAACATGATCATTTTAATGATAAAACATGGGTTTCTCGTTCAATGCTTTAAATAGAACTTAAAAATATTTGCTCTGGCTCAGTTCCAATCGAAATAGCTTAAATACGAAAAAACTCATGTACGAATTAACTATAATTTATAATTATTTATTAATTTATTTTCTGATTTGATAAAGTTTTTTTAAAGAAAGATACATTTGAGCTGGGTTATTCAATAATCAAATAAAAACTGCTTTCGTGAAAAAAGCTGAAAATAGCTTGATAATCTGTTAGCTTTAACAATTCAAAGAGCACATCCTTCAGCGCACTTAATAAAGACTTTACGGCACTTTGTTTTGCAGAACTTTGTTTTAAAACATTAGTATAGAAAAGTAATCTTTCTGAATTTTTACATCCTATTCTTTTTGAAAAGCTTGCCATTTAATTATAGTGTGAATTGATGAGAGAAAATACCAATAATAAAGAATATGTGAATTAAATGATAAACATTGAATGCAAGCGACACACGAATTGTTTGAATAATTGATGTGATGATTGGGTGAGTGCTCTGTCTATACTTTGATCGTAAACCACTGTAACGATAATAGTGAAAAAGCATGTAATTCCCCATCAATGATAATTTGCATACAGTTTGCAATAGTTTGCAATATTTGTCATTTCATTTTCATCTAACGAAAGGTTTAATTTACGTAAACTTCGGACGAAAGTTACGACAATTTTCAAAATTAACGAATTCTTTGAGAAATCGAGGAATCATTTCGAGACAAAAGTTTTCAATATTTGTTTAACTTTTGAATGACTAACTCTTCAGATGGAAAGATAGGCCATTATTGTTAAACAAATGGGAGGTTCTAAAGAGCGCCATAAAACCTTTGGGGATAGACCCGGAGAGGACCACCAACTCTGCATTGCTATTATTGTCCGTGTCTTTCAATGTTTGTCAATAGTATTGGCGATAGTTTTCTCTTTGAATACTAAATCAGTCGAACGCCCACTCATTGCAAGTATTGATCTGATTATCGAAATGGTTATTGAATTTATGAGAGGAAGCATTTCATTAATAAACTCTTGTAATCTGATCCGCTCTTATCTGAGGCCCACAAACTCACCCAACAATAATGACTGAAGAAAGATGTTTAAGAGATTGTAGTATTGCGTGAATTGATTAAGAAAAAGGAGAGGGATGTGAAGCAAAGAATGATTTGAATGCAGAGATTCATTGTTAAAAGAGTACATCTGCTACCATGCCACTAATGCCACTACCATCGGCCAAACATTTTTTTGAATCAAACCTGTTCTCTATCATATAAGACAGGTCTAAAAATAAATAATAATAATGTTTTATTGTTGCCGTGTGTGTGAAAAACGTGTACAAAATATTAATAGCAAGACTGCAATTAATTTTTCATTCTAGTCATCATTATTACCCGGACTATCATTACTGTTAAGAATTGTTCTAAAAAAAGAGATTTAAGGAAATTTTCTAAACTGTTTTAAAACCAGAAGAGAAATTATTTTTTATATCAAGTTATAGGTTGTGTCCGAATAAGTGCTTTACTCGTATAACTAGTTTTTCAACATTTGAATCAATTATAAGACAATGTATTCATATTTTTTCTAAACTTATTTGAGATTTCATAACAGCGGCTGTTCTTTATTTTCATTGTCTTATCACAGTTTTCAGGAATGCCTTCAGTTTTTTCCTGTGGTTCAGACCTCACAACAATTCAGACCGATTTCTATCTGATTTATAAACAGATTAGATCTTAAAATAGTGTTAAGAATGGTTTAGTCCTTAGTTTAGGTATTAGTTGAGAGAAGTTTTGATCTTCTGTTCAATCAATAAAAAGCTTAAGAACTGACTTTCAATGCACTGAAATGAAGTATTGCTTAACTGAAGCCTTGCGTTCGACAACCAATCAACACAAAGATCACAGACTGTAGCCATGACTACCACTAATCAATAAAAACACATTTGTTTTCGATTGTATCGAAAATAATTTCGATATCAATTATCAATTGAATCGATTTGACTGAAAATTATTTGATGAATATTAAGTGCTTTACTACAGTCTAATCCCTTTATAATTACAAACACTTACATATTCACTAATTTAATGGATATTTAGATTATAATCAATTATTAATAAATATAAAGCAACATCATTGATTTAATGAAGTTTTAAGTACAGATTTTAATATATCAAGCTTATAAGCAAAATTAATGTGATAAATTTATCAATCACAAATTAAATTAAAATTTAAAATAAAGAAAATTTTGTGATTGATTAATGAAAGTTAATTTTTAAGTTAAAAATTGTATTAAATGAACAAGATTAACTAATTTAGCATTTTTAGTAATTGATTTCTAGTGTATTTAAACTTTGCAACGTTTAAGTATCAATAACATCGATAGCATAGACTGCAATGCATTTCTCGCAGCGAAGCAAACAATCGATGCTTCATATAAACGAAACCTATAAATGGTAAACAACTCCGGGAAAGGCATGAGTTTTGTTTACAAACATTCTGTTATTTAATTTGTCGATCATTTTTGAAGTCATTTATTAATTATTTTTCAACTTGGTCGTAAATATCGATTAAAAAATGGATGTTTTTAGTAAAACTAAATCATTCAATATATTGAAAGCAAGTAATTTATTGAAATTCAGAAAACAATTTCAATCAAAGAGTCCATTGATTGTCGAAACGAAACCGAAACCCGAATTCAGTTCGAAATGGATTAGAAAATCATTTATCGATTATTTTGTTTCGAAACAAAACCACTGTTTCGTCAAATCAAGCAGTGTTTTGGCCGAAAATGATGACTCAGTGTTGTTTGTGAGCGCCGGTATGAACCAATTTAAAGATATTTTTGTCAACAAATTGTCGTCGACTGACCCCAGAAACGATTACATCCGTTGCGTTAATACACAAAAATGCATTCGAGTCGGTGGCAAACACTGTGATCTCAGTTCTGTTGGCACCGATAACAGACATCACACCTTCTTCGAGATGTTGGGTAACTGGTCTTTCGGTGATTATTATAAAGTAATCTTAAATGTCTTCACTTTATATCATAATTAAACGTTTGTATATTCATTAGAGAGAGTCGTGTCATATGGCGTGGAATCTGTTAACACAAGTCTTCAAATTGGATCCAAACCGATTGATTGTTACATATTTCGGTGGAGACAAACACTTGTCTTTAGAGCCAGACTTTGAAACTAAAGACATTTGGCTTCAAATTGGGTAAAAAATGAAGAATTATTTCTTTTTCGATAAACCTATTCAATAGTTTACCGGAATATCGAGTCTTACCCTTAGAAGCAAAAGACAACTTTTGGGAAATGGGCGAAACGGGTCCGTGCGGTATATGCACTGAAATTTACTATATGTTGGAACCGACGTCTTCTACTAATTCCAATATTTTGTTGAATAATAGTATTGAGATCTGGAATATTGTTTTCATGCAATTTGATCGGTCAGTGATTCTCATATTTCTTCAGCTTTTAAAACAATATCTGAAAACAGGAAACCCAACGGAAAATTGGATGCACTGCACAAACATTTTGTCGATACGGGAATGGGTTTGGAAAGGATTGCATCAGTTGTTCAAAACGTGAAATCTAATTACGAAACCGATCTCTTCGTTCCATATTTTAAAGCCATTGAAAGTGTCAGTAAATTCTGTCAAAAGTATTTGTATTCAAAGAGTTGACTTTCAACAGATGAGTCATTGCAGGCCCTACTCTGCCAGTGCAGACACTCAGGACATATCGTATCGAATACTTGCAGATCACTCGCGAATGTTCACAATAGCCATAAGTGATGGTCTTCTGCCCAGTTATAGGGGAGCGGGATATGTATTGAGAAAAATCATTCGAAAATCTATTGGAATCGCTGCAAATGATTTCGGTATTTCTAATCCGAGGCCATTGTTCACCGAAATGATGTCAATTACGAGAGAGCTGTTGGCCGAAGCATTTCCTGAATTGAATACAAACACAAAACATGTGAATCAAGTGATTGAAGAAGAAATCGAAAAATACGAATCAGTGGTCACAGGAAATGAACGTCTATTGAAAGCATTAAAACGAATTGATTTGAAATATTCTATTCATTTGAATAAAGAAATCGAAAACAAATTGGAACAAATAGAAAATGAACTCCGGGATAATTCAATTGACAGAAATTTTATAGAAAAGAACAAAAACTATTTATTTAGTGTTAAAGACATCGCAAGTGATTATACCATTAATTTGAGACATAACTTGACTACAGATTTGATAGAAAGAGTGGATCATCTGATCGATAAAATTGAAGAAATGGAAACACTAATGATATGTTCGTTAAAACAAGAATTTCAATCAATTGTTTCAAATAATTCGCAATATTTTGTTTATGAGATCAAAACAAGAGGTGACACAAAAATTGCATTTAAGATAGGATTAGATGTTTTAGGAAACAAACCAACCGCTCTTTTCCACAGAAATAGAAATGAATTCTGTATTCAAACTACTGTTCCCAATGAATACCAGAGATTTATCAAAGCAAATGATTGGATGTCCCAAATCTCAACAAATTTAGTCAATTATGAAATACTATCGAAGAAAAGAGCGCATAAATTGTGTTTATTGAACTCCAATTCAATTAAACAAATGAAAGACGCGATCGTTTGCGCACAAAGTATCGCCAAAATTAAGTTCGACACAAAATCTATTCAATAATTTAAAATTTCTAATAAGTTAAAGATTTTATCAATTTTGTCAAACTTTGTTCCTTTAAAATAAAATTATTAATAAGTAGTTCTAGTTATTGATTGAATTAAGAATCTATTGGGTTATAGGACCCTGCTTCTCACAGATAGTTCCAAAGTAAAAAAAAATAGAAATTAAAGCTAACTAGTAAACATTGTTTATAGGGATTGTCCGATTTAAATGCTTTTTATACCAATTTAAAGATCTTGTAATTACAAGAAGGACAGTTAAACTTTTATTTGCGTATGGGCAGGTTGAAGGTCCGAAATGACCAGGTAAAAATCTCGAAAGAAGACGTGATTTTGAAAAAAGCAATTCAAACTTATGAATTGTAGATTGAAATGAAAGTTCAAAACAAAAGTAAACCACATAATTTATGCCGAGCTAAATGAGACATTTTTATAGTTATGGACTTTAAGCCCATCCACTTAAGTTTTTGCTTACATTATATTATTGTTATAGAATGAAAGGCCAGGGATCGGGTTAAACAAGAACCAATACTTTTTTGGATATCCTTTATTTAAGACATGAATCTATTCGTACAATTTAGAGCGTTCAGAACATAATTCTGATTCCCAGCCTGTCGTCTATGAAACCTTCCCATGGGATGACTATCGGGGCGCGGCGGCCATTTTTCAGCAATTTTTTCCATTTTTTTGCGAATTTAACCGTAAAAACGGGATTTATACCAAATTAGGTCTAATTTAGACTGAATTTAGGCCTAATTTAGCCAGAAATTGGGTAAAAAGACCAAAATCGGTAAATTTGAGGTAAAATGTTGGATCTTTGGCCGCCATTTTATCCCTTCTTTATATTCCCCCTGAGTTCGAGCCAAAAAAATACCCCTAGATCCCCCTGAAATCGCTGTGCTTGGTGACCACTGTTCTTGATTTGAGGCTTATTCTGTTGTTGACAATCAATTTAACTAATCTCTGGTTTTGTGGTCCAGTTCTTCGAATCACTACAACCTATTGGATTTTTGATATTATTGCAGGAAATATGAAATTAAGAGAAGATATTGTTGTCTCTGGAATTTCCGGCAGATATCCAGGTTGTTGGAGAATTATAATCATTACTTTTAAAGTTCCATGATTAATTTAATAACATTTAATAGAGTCGGATGATGTCAATGAGTTCATGGATAACTTGTATGCAAAAAAAGATCTGGTTGTCGTCGATGAGAGCCGATGGCCTTTGAGTAAGTGAGCAGTTATTTTGGTCAAGATCATAACATATTTCAATTGAAATATATTTACATCACTGATTGATTGATAGACTTTATGGGTCTACCGAACTGCAGCGGAAAACTCAAAGATCTTACCAGATTTGATGCTCACTTCTTCTGCATCAGTGAGAGTGAGGCCAATCAAATGGACGCACAGATCAGAATTATGCTGGAGCTCACATATGAGGCCATTTTTGACGCCGGTATGTCTTACATTATGCTATTCAAATCATATATTATCATTAAAAAACGGACCCCATCGGACTCATAGAGGGGGATAGAGGGAGATTTTTAGGGTGTGAGGCCAAAAACTCTTGACTCGAAAAATGTTGAAGACCCCCACTTTTTTAGATTGACCCGTTTTTTAGGATATTTTAGACGCCGGTTATAACCTCTCGTGAATTTTGTTGAAGGTTTTTATAATTTTAAGAATTATTTGCTGTTTAGGTATTGACCCGAACAAACTAAGCGGCACAAACACCGGTACTTTTGTTGGACACTGTTTTGATGAAGTGCTGAGAGCCATATCAACTTCATCAGAGAACATTTCAAAAGTCGTTGGTTATAAAAATACATTCGCGGGAAGAATAGCTCATTCGTTCAATTTCTTGGGACCGTCAATGGTGTGTGACTCTGCATGCTCAAGTAGTTTCTTTGCACTGAATGAAGCAATGTGTGCACTTAGAAACAATAGATGTGACCGGGCTATTGTGGTGGGTCTCAATCTTTCATTGATAGCCGTCAGTGCACTACAGGTAGTAACTAAACCACTAATTAAAATTAATTTTATCTATTCTGTGCACAGTTTCGTAAGTTAAATATGATATCACCGGACGGCCACAGCAAGTGTTTGGACAAAGATGCCAATGGATATGGGAAAGGTGAGGCCTGTGTCGTGGTTGTGCTCCAGAAGAAGAGCGAAGCCAAACGTATTTACGCGACTGTAGTTCACACGAAGACAAACACTGATGGCTTCAAAGAGCTGGGGATAACATTCCCTTCATCTACGGCTCAGGGTCAATTAATGCGCGAAACGTATGACGAGGCAAATATTAACCCAAATGAGATCAAGTTTGTGGACGCGCACTGCACTGGCACTCAAGCGGGAGATCCCGTTGAAATGGCAGCTATTGTCGAAGGAATGTGTACTGGTAAGTTTAAAATAATAATTACTAAGTGATAATATAACATATAGTATAATACTTAGTGATGATAATTAACTCCTATTCTTTACAGATCGAAAAGATGCTTTATTAATTGGTGCTCTTAAAGCGAGTATCGGGCACACCGAAGGAGCTTCTGGAATGTGCTCACTCACAAAAGTGATTTTCTCGTTGGAAAACGAGTGCATTCCCGCAAATATTCTAATGAAAACACCGAACCCTAAAATTGATGGACTGATGAGTGGAGTTCTGAAACCGGTTACAGAAAATACACCATTTAAAGAAAAACTTGTCGGACTCAACTGCTTCGGTTTCGGAGGTGCTAATGCTCACGTCATAGTGAAGGGTAACACTAAAGAACCCTATCCTGAGAATGAGGACATTTTCGGTGGAATTCCTCGACTGATTCTGATGTGTGGACGTAGTAAAGAGATTTTGGAATATTTTTATAAAGAGCTTTTGAAAAGTGAGAAGAGTTTAACCCGCGATTACTTATCTCTTGTGAACGAAATCTCAAAAACGAGTCCATTAAAGAATGAAAGAACGGGTTATCGAGGAATGAACTATCGAGGGTTTTCATTAAAGAGCGACAAAAGTGTTTCCGGTGTCTTTGATGTAGAGATAAGCCATGTCTCAAAAAATAACCGCCAAATATGGTATGTTTTGTCTGGATTGGGCAGTCAGTGGCCGGCTATGGCAAAGACGCTCATGTGTTTGGATGTATTCGCTCAGTCCATCAAACGATCCGTTCAAATGTTGAAAGATTTCGATTTCGATTTAATGAGTATTTTGTTGGATGAAAAACAGAATCTGATGGACTGTACCCTCAATTGCCAAGTATCGATTGCTGCCGTCCAAATAGGTTTAGTGGATGTCCTCAAAGAACTCGACATAACACCCGATGGTATTGTCGGCCATTCTTTAGGAGAACTGATCTGTGGTTATGCTGATGGCTGTCTCACACATTGCGAGACCATACAAATTGCTTTTTTGAGGGGACGACTAATTAAAGATGATCTGAGAAATAGAGGAAAAATGGCTGCCATTGGACTAACATTAGATGAACTTCAAAGACGTCTTCCTTCAGATGTGTTTATTGCGTGCCATAACTCTGATGATTCGTTCACTATTTCAGGATCAGAGACAGCCATCGATAATTTTGTCACTCGATTAAACTCGGATAATGTGTTCGCCCGATCCGTTGACAGTACAGGTCTGGCGAGTCACTGTCCGATGATATCAGGAATTAGACACAAATTAAACGAAACACTCGCGAAAGTGATTCCACTCAAAAGGTTGAGGTCTTCCAAGTGGTTGACAACCATATATGAAATGTCTGAAGAGAAGTCACTTCATGTGTCCTCTGATTACTTCACCGATAACATGATAAAACCAGTTCTTTTTAACCAAGCTATCAAACAAATACCACGAGATTGCATAGTGATCGAGGTAATTATTTCGTTCCTATAACTTATTTCAGGGCTAGCCAAAGGAGGGTGAGGACCCTTTCCCCCTGCTAGTGGGTCCGAAGCGCGACAGCCATTTTTCCGCAATTTTTCGGACATTTTGTCCCTTATTTTCCGTTCTTTCACACGGATTTTTATTAAATTACCGCTAATTTAAACTAGATTGAAGCGTTTAAACTGGTTTAAACCCAATTTAAACTCAAAATCAGTCATTTTCGGTTTATAGCGGCAATTTAAGCATCCATGACACTATGCCCGGCTAGACCTCCTCTCTAGAAAATCGACCAAATCTTCCCAATACCACCCCATAGACCCCTACCCTAGAACCTTGAAGCTTTGCTAGCCCTGAACTTATTTAATAAATTAATTATTTAATAAATATTGTCTTCATTCAGGTATCGGCACATCCTTTAATGCAGTCGATTGTGAAGAGAAGTCTGGGCTCTGATATCACTTACATTCCATTAATGAAGAAAAATGAAAATAACTTAAGATTTCTGTTGGAAAATGTGGGCCGACTCTACACTTGTGGTCTAAATCCTAGTATTGAGAAATTTTATCCTAAAGTGGAGTACCCGGTTTCGAGAGGAACACCAGCCCTTTCGCCACTTATAAAATGGGACCATAATCTGAGTTACACTGTCTATAAATACCCGGATTATTTCAATCCAATTGGACAAAATGATTCTACAGAAAAAGTGAATTTAGAGGTAAGTTTTTTATTTATTAAACGCATCCATTTTAAAAAATTATTAATCTAGGATGAAGAGGACAAGTATCTATCCGGCCATTGCATTGATGGTCGGGTTCTATTTCCAGCTACCGCATATTTATTTCTGGCCTGGCAACAATTGGCCAAGTTCATGGCAGTGTCTTATGAAGAGCTACCTGTTGAGTTCCAGAACGTATGCCTTCATAGAGCAACGATACTGCCTAAAGTGGGAGTAACCAAGTTTATCGTCAAAATACTACAAACAAACGGACAATTTGTTATAACCGAATCGGGAACTGTTGCGGTCACCGGAAGAATATTTGTTCCAAAAGAGTCGACCAATCGATTTGAATATCTTCTGAATGAAGAAATTCAAAACAGAAAGTATTGCTTTTAATTGACTTAAAAACAGTTTAATATTCTTTAATAACAATTATTTCAGAGAATATTTGGACGAAGAAACTGAAATCGTTTTAAAAAACGATGACATCTATAAAGGACTCAGACTTCGAGGCTATGACTATGGAACCACATTTAAATGTCTGACAAAAGCGGTGATTAGCAGTCATAGTGTGAGGGCTGCCATCAAATGGACAAATTGGGTCTCTTTTACAGATTGTATGCTACAAGCCGAATTTGTTGGAAAGAAAAGTCGTGGCTTATTCCTACCCGTGCGCATCGATTATTTAAGATGTGATCCGAGGTTATTATTCGCACAGACAGAAATAGCAGCTAAAAGAGGCTGCTCAGAATTGCCATTTTTCTTTGATTCTCACCAAGGTAATTAATTGATTAGTAGTAATCTGTGAAATGTGAGATTGAAAGAACGATCTCTTATAAATAGATATCGGTGTCACGAAGGGAATGGAATTCCGTGGAGTTAAGGCCGCCTTAGCGTCTAGGAAAATTTTCTCTCGAAAGCCTCTCGTGGAACAGTACTCTTTCGTTGCCTTCGATGAGGAATGTCCTATAAATAGGTCAGTCAAAGAATCTGTGGACCAATATATGCAACAATGCTATGGATTGGCCTTAAAATTGACGAAGAGCTTCAACATATCCACCGAAGGATTTGTATCTGAAGTCCCAAATTTAATCACAGAGTTTCAGAATAGCATTGAAAATAACGGTTTACTTAATAACAAAGCGGAGGAACGAATTCTTCTCCAGTTATTAATGGAATTGAAATACTCAAAGAAAAATCAAATCGAAAATGAATTTTCCGAAGAATTCAAACAACGATTTTTCGATTTGGATAACCATTTGTTGAATAAGTATTTCTTAAGAGAAGAGGTTTTAAGACCACAATTGGAAATAGTCATCGAAAACATTCGGTTTATAAATAATCGAATCAATGTATTGGAAGTCACTCAAAGTGAAGCCATTTTCGCTCAGACTGTCATTCAAATGATTCATTTATCAAATATTGACATCAAAATCAATTACAGTTTATTGCATCCATTAATCGAAAAAATGGACATTCATTTGATTAATGGAGTGAAATGTCACAAATGGTTTGTAGAAAAGTCAAGAGTCCCCCCAGAGATGAATAACTTCGATCTAGCCTTATATGAGGACAGAATTGATTTGTTTTCTTGTGGCCATAATTTGAAGCTTAAGAACATTTTTGAGTCGCTCTGGAATTCAGTAAAAAACAACGGCTTTTTGATAGTTATCACCAAAAATGAGTTAAATTTTGTCGAAGAAGTTCTAATCAGAATCAATGGCAAAATCCAGAATAATATCACCGCAAATAGAGAAATTAATGATGTATTTTTCCGAAAGAGCGAAATTTTGCACAATGCAAAAAGAGTCGGCTTCTCTCTAATCGCCACCAAAATCGAGGGAATTTCTAATAAGAGTTCAATGATTTTCCGTAAAAGTAGCGCTGAATTTAGTCCAAAGAACCAGACTTTTGTTGAGATCACTAATGATAACTGCGAGAAATGGATTGGAAAACTTCAAAATGCACTCAAATCTATTGAGAGCAGACCTGAAACAGAAAATGTTTGGCTTCTGAGTGACGGCTGTCCCACAAATGGTTTAATAGGTTTTGTAAACTGTTTGAGAAAAGAGCCGAACGGACACAGAATTCGGTGTATTTATAATTATGACTTTGAAAATAAGACTCAATATTCAGAGCTTATCTCTAATGAAAGGCTAATAGAAGATATAGTTAAAAAAAATCTTGTTATGAATGTCCTCTCGTCTGGCAATAGAGTCGGCAGATTCACACATTTAACCTTAGATCTGAACGAAACAACTGTGCTCTCAGAGCACTGTTATCTAAATATCCAAACCAAAGGAGATCTGTCGAGCTTTAAATGGTTTGAAGCACAGCATAAGTACTGGCCGTTGGGAAAGAAAGATGACGAACAGCTTATTGATGTCAATTACGCTCCTTTGAATTTTAAGGATATAATGCTGGCAACCGGTGAATAGTTGAAAATTGATTAAAAATAAATTATAAATTAAACTTTATGTCTTATACTAGGTAAATTGACTGTTGATTCACTGCCCGATGATTCGGCAGTTCAAGAAATTGCACTTGGGTTTGAGTTTGCAGGGAAAGATCAAAATGGAAATAGAGTTATGGGGACGACTCTTTCTAATGCATTGGCCACAACTTTAGTCACATCGACAAAAGATTTTATTTGGCCGATACCTAAGCACTGGTCTATGGAAGAGGCGTCCACTGTTCCTGTTGTTTATGCCACTGCCTATTATGCGCTTAAAATAAGAGGAAATCTAAAATCCAGAGAATCTGTTCTAATACACTCTGGTAGTGGTGGAGTAGGACAGGCAGCTATAGCTCTATGTCTGGGAATGGATTGTCAATTGTTCATCACTTGTGGATCACATGAGAAGCGAGAGTTTCTTAAGAAAGAGTTTTCACCAAAACTTAGTGACAAAAACTTCTGGACTTCTCGTGACTCGAGTTTTGAGTCATTTGTAATCCAAGAAACAAATGGACGGGGAGTGGATGTGGTGCTCAACTCACTCTCTGAAGACAAACTTCAGGCAAGTATTCGGTGTTTGGCCACAAACGGAAGATTTCTCGAGATTGGAAAATACGATCTATCACAAAATAATGAGCTTGGTAACACATATTGAAATTTGGAAAAATCTTTTAAAATAACTTTTATGATCAGATCTGACGACTCTTTTGAGAAATAAAACATTTCATGGCATACATTTGGACAGTCTTTTTGTTGACGACAACAAATGCAGTCCACTATTAAGAGCCCATAAACGACAGATTTTTAAACTTGTTCAAAATGGTATCAGAGATGGAACCGTTCGTCCGCTCAAAAGAACCGTTTATGAGTGCTCACAAGTTGAAGAGGCGTTTCGTTTTATGGCGAGCGGTAAACATATGGGGAAAGTCGTGGTCAGAATAAAAGAAGATTTAGATTTTGGTTTGAAAAGAATGCCGTCCACTCCCAGAACGGTATTCAAACCTAATAAAACTTATATAATTATTGGAGGTTTGGGTGGTTTTGGTCTGGAATTAGCAAATTGGATGATAGAAAGAGGAGCAATGAATTTAGTGCTGACCTCTCGAACAGGACTTAAAACACCGTATCAAAAGTTTCGGGTTAAGTATTTCAAAGACATGGGAATCAATGTCGAGATTTCAACAAAAAATGCCTCAAATTTGAGTGAAGCACAAGAATTGTTGGAATTTGCTGCCGATGTGGGCAGCGCTCAAAGCATCGGAGGAATTTTCAACTTGGCTTTGGTTTTGTCGGACGGTCTGTTTGAAAATCTGACGTCAAAACAGTTTGAAATGGTTTTGGGCCCAAAATCTGACGCAACAAAACACTTGGATGAGCTCACACGACAACTCTGCCCAAAATTGGAATATTTTGTGTGCTTTTCATCCGTTGCGAGTGGATCCGGAAGCTCTGAACAGAGTAATTATGGTTTTGGAAACTCTGTTATGGAAAGAGTTTGTGAAAAGCGCACAGCATGTGGTCTACCAGGTTTGGCAATTCAATGGGGACCTATTGACGACGTTGGCTTCATGGTCGATATTATGGGCTTCAAAGACGTGCTTTATAAGAAATATTTTCAACAGAGAATGCCCTCCTGTTTGGCAACACTCGACTCTTTACTTCAGATGAAGTATCCGGTGGTTTCCTCTCGTATTATTATCGATCAAATGACTGATACATCAGATAAAAAACAGGATCTGATTAAAACAATTGCTAACATTTTGGGTTAGTATTAGACATGTCTTTAATTGTTGTCTATAATTAAAGAGTTATCATAGAATTCAATTAAATACATAAGATCTATAATTACTCATAATTAGTGCTGATCAAGCAGCTAGACTCACGTGGATTAGCTAGATTCTATCTGTATAATCGTTTCTATTTTTTGAGACAGGTCTCAACAACTATAGTAATCAGAATTCTAATACCACTCTGGCCGAATTGGGGATGGATTCATTGATGGTGGTTGAGGTTAAACAGACACTGGAGAGGGACTACGATTTGGTGCTCTCAACAGAAGACATCCGTAAGTTAAGTATCG
>JAQGAR010000539.1:0-14144 GCA_034697865.1 Oribatida sp.
TCTGGTTTAAATTGGCCCTAATCCAGTTTAAATCCGGTTCGGGCGGCCATTTTGGCCAGAATTGCCGAAAAAATTTGTAAAGCCTCCAAAACCACGAATATTTGAAACTTAACTTCTATAAGAATCTATAAGTTTGTGATAGGTTCTTTTTGCATTATTAACTTTATTGTCAAATTATTGTCAAATTTCAATTGAATATTTAAATTTATGCCTTGTTTATTTTTTGTTAGTTTATTAATTAAAAAAAAACAAATAAAAAATCACTGAATTATTTATTTGATTCTTACATCAAAATTGAATTCATTAAAAAAAATGAATGTTCAATAAGTTTTCAACACTTAATTCCGATTATCCAAAGGGGCAAAGAGTTGGCACTGATTGGCACTGAACCTCATTAGAGATCGCTTAACAAAAGTTGTCTCCTTTTTACCGAACTTTAGCCATACGTTCGTTATGTAATTGAAATGATTTTTCCAATACATCTATAGAGAAGTCAATGTCCTCTTCATTGACACAAAGGGGAGGCTTTATTCGGAATACGTTTCCATTCGGACCTTTAAATGGAAATTGAATTAAATTTGATTCGATAAGAATCGAAAGCATACCCCCTCTGCCAATAAGTAGTCCCATATCTTTGCAGTCCTCCAGAATAAGATCGAAGTCAGACTTTTTCATTGGTTTTCGTTGGTTCTGCACAAAAAACAGTGAATTTTTTTTATATATAATTAAAAAATTGTTACTAACGGGACAGCCGTCGATTAACTCCATTCCTATCATTAGCCCTTTGCCGCGAACGTCTCCCACGATATGTGGGTACTGATCGCGAAGTTTGGCCAAACCAATCAAAAGTCTTGTTCCCACGATTTGAGAATTCTTCTGAAGGTTTTCGTCGTCAATAATTTTAAGAACATTGAGTCCGACACAAGCGCTCAAAGGATTGCCGCCATATGTATTGAAATAACTGGCAGTCGTCAATGTTTTGGCGATTTCAGGCCGAGTGATAACAGCTGCCATTGGAAAGCCATTGCCTATACCTTTGGCCAATGTTACGATATCCGGTAAGATTTGGTGTCCCTTTGGTGTTCACATAACAAATATATTGAAAGAAAGCACACAATAATACACATTATTATTTAATAACAAACTTTACCTCAAATCCCCAAAAGTGAGTTCCAGTTCTTCCAAATCCTGTCTGAACCTAAAGTTTTAACAATATATTAATAAAAAAAAATTGGCGAAATGAGTAATACCTCGTCAGCAATGAAAAGACCATTCCTTTGATGGACTGAATTTTAAATTAAAGTTTAGTGAAAGGATTGAATAAATTGATTGAGAGCTAACCTAGTTCAATTGCTCGTTTCAAATAGTTTTTGGGGAACTGAACCACTCCTCCCACTCCTTGTATGGATTCTGCAAAAAATGCGGCGATTTTTTTCGGTAAAGTTGTGTCGAATAGTTGTTGCAAATCTTCAATATAGAAATCGCAA
The DNA here is from genome assembly GCA_034697865.1 of Oribatida sp. Lineage (NCBI taxonomy): Eukaryota > Metazoa > Arthropoda > Arachnida > Sarcoptiformes > Oribatida sp. The sequence continues at coordinate 1,488 of JAQGAR010000539.1, forward strand.
GCTTTGCACTGTTGGGGGTCACAGTCACACTCCCGAGTGGTCTGCACTATTGAATCGCGACAATTAGAGCCCCCAAATCTGCCCATATAAGGGTCGGGATTAGTCGTGTGATGAATGTTAAAGTATGTGGGAATCGAAAACTTCCAGCTATGTATACCACACAAAGGCTGAGTGCTTATCGACATTCCGTGATAGGCATTCCTCAAAGCAATTATATCGTGCGCTCCAGTATAAAGTCTGGCCATCAGCATCGCGATGTCATTTGCTTCCGAACCAGAGTTACAGAAGAATATATTATTTAAAGGTTCGGGGAATCTGTCGGCCAAATTTGATGCATATTCGTGGAGTTCTTCGTTATAATAGATACTCGACGTGTGCCACAACTGTCCAATTAGCCCAACAATTATTAACTTTTGGACAAATAATAACTTATCGGTCTTAACGAGAGGTTCTGACTTATCTAAAGTTAACCTAACAAGATCTATCGATACCCGACCTAATCCAAGTGGCTTCCATCGAAATAGTTTAGGTTAAAATAATTTTTCTATCGATATTTACCGAAAAAATGAGCTAAGTCAAGATTGTTTATTGAAAACTGGTAAAGATAATCTTAGGATTCAATTATCTCCCGAGTTAGACAGAATAAACAGCAATTTAGTTTTTGCAAACCTTTTTCAACTGTTGAGACAAAGTTTGGATAAGTCGAGGGTGACAGTGACCGACACTACATAATCAAAATTTAGTTAATCATTATAAACAAGGGGGATTTCATTATTTTAAGGCCTTTTTTCTTGTATTAATTTTTGTGTTAGTAATCACCAAAAATTATGGAAAACTAAATTTAACAAGCTCATTTAAAATTTAATTTTAAATTGATGAAATTTTAACCAATTCAGAACTTTTTTTGGCCGTCATCCCCTACCTGATGCCCCTAGGATTCTTGGCAAAATTTTGGAAAAACCTCCCCTGATCCTCTGAAGTCGCCAAGCTTGGGGATTTATGTTCCATAACAAAGTTAATTTTTTAACAAAAGTCTACCTCGTCGATTTTCAAAGGGGTTCAACTCTAAGGCGGTAGCCAATTGATTGAGAACAATAAATTCCTTTGCCAAATCACAATGTTAATTTACAGATGGTTTTTTTAAAAAATTAGTTTCACCTAGTTGTCACAATTCCAGCGAACATATCTAAAAAGCAATATTAAATAAGTAATTAATTTTTTGTTATTACTATTACTAATAGTCTATTACTAATAACTTATTATAAATTGTATTATTATGTATAGCACCGGCGGCATATCTCAGAGATGCCATCGGCTATAATTTATTTCAAATTCTTTGGGGCGGGTGTTTAAGAATCACTGATTTTTAAAATCATAATTCAACTGAAGTTGTAATGGTAAATCTGATATGAGCATTGGTTCCTAAATATTCAGTGCGCTCCAAATCACTCTTTACTGCATTTAAAATAAGTTATAGTCGATGGCTTTTCTTCGAGGCTCTATAGAGTGTATCTATAATTTTGTTCATAGGTTAACTTTTATTCAACTGCATTTTGGGTTATTTAGTCTAAAATTAATTAATAATTAATTTAATTTATGCATTTCATTTTTAGACATTTAACTCAAACTAAGCGAGTAAATATTGAATTTGGGATTCTATGGGAGGTTTAATGCCAACTCCTTACTTTAGTAGCTACCCCTCATCCAACAACGTGACGGGACTATTCGGAACTATTCAGTAGGCTTTAGAACATTTGAAGAATTTTATTGCAAATTTTGCAAAACTAATTTAGCGCCAAAATCGTTCATAAAAATAATACCCAAATAATAACCATGTGTATATAGATATTGAAAACTTTTATCATTGATCATTTGAATATTAAAACCAATATTTCAAATCAAAAATAGAACAAGACTTCCAAAAAGTTAACAATTTGTCTGTTTAAAGTCACTTTGAAACTCTAATGTTAATGTTTGGGGTAACTGTTCAAGGTTTTAAATCAATACTTAAGAAACTGAGCAGAAAATACATTTATTATTTATTAAACAAATTAATTTCATTTTTTTACTTCAAAATTAATATTCTATTCGCTTATATTTAGAATAAACCAAAAAATAATGATTAAATACCCAGATATCGCTTCTGATTGTCCCAAACATATTGTCCCTGAAATCCAATTCAATTAATAATGAAGCTCATGAATCAGCATAAGAATCACCTTGGCTTCTGTTATAATCACAGGTTCTTTATACCATGCATTAAGAGCGGGGGACAAATTCGATTTATGGATCTTTTCGATCTCGAATCGGCCTAAACGGGACTAACTCACAGTTCAATCAAATGCTTCGAAAACAAATCAATGAAAACAATTGAATACTTTATTTTGTGCGACGAAATCACATTTTGGAAGCGAAGGAATCCCTTTATTTGAATAATTTCTTAAATAATTTGACTTAAATTTTAAAATATTTTTATTAAAAATTGAAAAGTATTTCATTTCAATTAAATTCAAGGATTTTGACATTTATTTTTGTTGAACCATTGCTTACATTCAGTGCACACAATTACTGTGAAGTAAAATAAATGTGGAGTCGAGTCAATGGGAGAGGGAGGGAGAAATCTTTAGAGAAAAAGGGAGAGGAGGTTCTGGGAGAAGGAGGAAGAGAGAGAGAGAGAGAGAGAGAGAGAGAGAGAGAGAGAGAGAGAGAGGGAAAGATTCAAACAAGAATTTGTGAGTTTTCCACAATTTTACTGTCGGTATACAAGACTTTAAATCTGAAGCCATCCTTTGAAAAAGAGGGTAAACCCACCAAGTTCACGAAATCATAGGCACTTCCTTCAATATCTTCTCTAGCATTGAAATCAGTGAATAGTAAAAAATCGGGCAAATGGAATATGGAGAGACAACTGTCCAAATTTTTGGAGACACCGGCGTTAAGATGAGCGTTACATACGATATGTTTGGCCAATGAAGAACCCATTTGTGACGAGTCTTCAACGCTGTTATGTATTATATGTTTATTGAGTTTCTTTAAGAGCGGAAACGCATATAAACAGATGTGTCGGCCGTCGATATATATGTTGACCGGATTTGTCGCCAAAAAACAATTATCTATTTTTGTTGTTGAGTGCGGAAACATATCAGTTGGAAAGGGAGGTCTGTTTGACACGATATACAAAATTAAGAAAATAGCCAAAAAGCATAAAAACTGACTTTGGTGTCTCTTGTCCGTCGCTATCATTAAATCCGGGAACGAATATCAGTTGAGACAATCGCGAAATTTTATCGAATCTCGAAATCAGTTTTACCAAGTTTTTCATATGAGCTGACAAATTATTATTATTAATTAACAAATTATAGAATAAATCAATTATTAATCAAAATTACTGTTAAGTCCAAAGTGATTCTAAACTCTTCCCAATTCTCCAAATCAAAGAATCCCATAACTAAACCCATATATATATTTGTAAAAGTTTTTAGAATTAATGAAAAGTATAACAAAATCCAAACCTTTGAAATCAGAGACTTCTTCGTAAGGTTTGCTCAAGAAATCGCCGATAAATATAAAAGAGTCGGGAATCGGAACCATTGAGTTATATCCGGTTAACAGAGTTTGCAATTTTTCTAAAGTGTTGGTGTCGTCCAAATGTATGTCAGATATTAGAACAACCATTCTTCCGATACGTTCCATACTTTTTGATGCATCGATTGTGGAATTCAAGTCAATGGGTGGCGACTGACCCATACTCTCCACCAAAAGAATGTCTTTGGATGAGCTGTAAGTTCCTTCGATTATAACAAAAGTATTTTCAATTATTAGCGAATCTCTGAATTGAGTTTCATCTGTGAAGACGAGCGGAACTCTTCCGGAGTCGTCTTCTATCATAAACTCATTTAATTTCGTCGAATCTTTAAAAATAAAACCAAAAACAATGCAATCAATGGTTTCGTTATTAGAAGTAATCAATGCATCGATTTTTGTGAGTTTGAAATCCTTTCTTTGAAAAATCGGATGTTTTTCCAAATGTTTATACAATTGTTTAAAGTGTTGTAAATAAGATTTATTTGCGTTTCGATTGTCACTACTTTTTACCACATTTCTGACCAACAAATCATTGCCAGCGGTTCGGGAAACCCGACGCTCTTTTAACTGTTCGATCACTTGCTGTGCAATCGATGAGTCAATCATAAAAGAGTTGGGTTTGAACTCATTTACCACAATATCAATAAACTCTTTGATGAAGTCGTCAATTGAATCATAAGCGGGAAATGCATTCAACAGTTGGCTCTCCATAAGAGTTAGGGCTGAGCTCAACACATTCACACCACTGATTTGAAGTCTTTTTTGCAATTCTTTGCGACTAATCCTCAAAACTTTAGCCATTTTTATGAAATTTAGATCATTGAATTATGGTAACTCTCATATTATAATTTACCAAGCCTGTTTTCAAAAACTACTGTCAGCTCATATTTTAATGATAATAATATGAAATACCGCCAAAAGTTTTGACTGCTTTTATTTAGAGATGTTTTCGGATAAATGTAGAAATCATTCATTTAATAAATTTTATATAAAAATGTATTTAAAACAACTAAACATAGTAAACAAAAGCAAATGATTATATTTTTTTAATATTCTCTCAATTTTCAAGTAAATTTTTAAATTTTAATAAAAAAAGTGAAATATTTAATGCTATTAATAGTGAAACGAATAAATAAGAAGTGAAGACCTCTAATGTTTTCAAACTTAAAATCACGTGATTTGTTTGAAATATTTAAACCGCTCTTTAAATGTGAAAAATGTTTTCATTTGATATGAATTTTGTCATTTAATCTACGATTTCCGCAAATAATGGATAAAAATATCGATTTTAAAAATTTTATTAATAATATCACTAAAATTGGAGAAAATAATACATTCTTTAAAGAATTAATTGGGTTAAGTGTCTCAAATGATTTCAATAAAACTGAAGACATGGAAGAAATGAGTGAAAATAAGATCCAAAGTCTTAATATAACTGAATTTGAACCCAAAATCGACGAAACAAACTTCAGTTTTCAACTGCTCTCAGACCAAGAATTGGAAACCAAATTAACCCCAAGTCTTGACGTTAAGACAAATGTTAGCAAAAGAACAAATTTGTTTGGTTTTCATAAGAAAAAGCAATTGTTTGAAAATAATTTTTGCCTCAATGACCACAAATCACAAGAAGAAAAACCAAAAGAGAATCTCGAAGCCAAAGACAATTGTCAGTGGAATAACACTTTAGGCTTATCTCCGGTCAAAAAGGATGTGATTTCGGATATCAGTAAATCGATTCTAAGTTTTTCTAACATTCAAAGTAAGACATATTTTGTTTAATTCTTTTTATTTTATATTTTATTTTATCTTTCAGTAAATGCGGACAAACATTTTGAAGACTTAAGTGGAGTTCAGGTCAACAGTTTCTCATCCAATGATAAACAGATAGAAATGGAGTCAATTTTAGGCGACAATAGCTTTAAGTCTTTGAGTAAATGTTCAGATTTGGAGTTAAGAGCCGAAGGGCCTAAACTTAATGAGACATTTCGCTCTCCGAACTCCGAGTGCGACAACAAATCAATTGCTTCTTATTTTAAACAACGTTCGGAACCGATCTCTTCGTTCAAATCAGTGGACAATTCGTTTGGATTTAAAACAATAAGTGGTTCTCGAAATGATTCGTCAGTTTTAAATGAATCGTTTGCTTCTGTTTTCAATGAAATCGATTCGTCGAACAATACCTTAGATTTGGCGCAAAAACTTATTGACCGAAAACACAGAAAACGAAAGTCTGATTCAATGGTTTCCCTGAGTTCGGCGCAAGAGATTCAAAGTGAACAGTCCTTTACTCCGAGTATTAACTCTACTTTAAATTCATGCGAAGACTTCACTGATAAGGAAAGTCCCGATTCCTATAAAAGTAAAAGTGTTGTTACCTCTGGATTGGGGACAATGACAACATTGGGAAAGACTTATTCAATGCCTAACATAAGTGGCTCGCAATCAATTGGTTTATCGAATGGAAGTGCTTTAAATCTGAATCAGTTATTGTTTATATCTCCAAACGTGTTGTCGCTCACAATGGGATGTTTTATTGAATTTAAACTCAATTATCTGATAATCAGAAATTTGTCGATCACTTCATTCAGAGCAGAGATTAAGCTCCAAACAAATGCCGACACTTTGAATAATCTTCAAATAGATTACCCCAAAAGTCCGATAAATATTCCGGCCTTTTATGATGGCTTTCTCTCCGATCAAATCACAATCATTCCATTAAAGTCGGGATCGTTTTCAATATCTTTTCAGATTTACATTTCTATTGAAGGCATTAATTTACCGATAAGTCCGATGTCTGTCATTTGTCACATTAAAGCCGAAGAAGTTGTCATAAAAAGACCGCTATTTGTCTCTAAATGTTTAGAATTCGATTTCCATTTATTTGAAGACAATATCGAAACTCAAACAATAGATTTATGTGTTTCTAACCGACATATAATTAACGAAATTCCTCTGAAGATGTGTTTGGAACCGAATAAATGCATAGTTTTTGAACCAATTTATAGACATCCCGACAGTTCCATACATACCTTTCGCTGTCCGGACCCAAACACATTGTTTTTGGTTACTAAAACACAGTACGAAATGCGAATCCCAATAAGAATTCAATCATTTGGTGTGCGCCAAATAGATTCGTGTCTAACCGTTTCCACTGATTCTATGAAAAGTCATGTTTTGGCAATATTTAGTTTGAGAGCCACATTTTGGCCCAAAGTATGTATTCATTACTATTTAAATTTGTTAATCATTTCCTGATTTTTATTGAAATATCAAATCTTTTCAGAGAGAACTCACCGAACAATCGATTCAGTGCTCAAAAACATCAATAAGTTTAAAGACAAACGAATGGAAAGAAATCCACTTCAGGAACAAATCTAAAGAAAATCTGATTCGTATTTCTTTTAAATGTATTGGAAACGAAAGACCAGAGAATTTAATAAAGCTGTCGACCTCTCAGCTCATGATTCCTCCTCTTAAGAAACTTTCGATCGCTATTATGGCCCAAAAGACAGATTTCGAGAGTCACTCAAAGGCTAATTTAATGGGGAGTTTTGATTCTGGTTTTGGCAAATCATTTCAATTTTCGATTCCAATTCAAATCACTTCTAATAAATAACAGAATTTTTATTTAAAGTCCAAATATTTTACTCTTTTTTTATGAATCAATTTGTACTTAAATTCGTGAAATTATTTTACATTTAATTGTTTTCATCATTTGTTTGATTCGAATAAAAGTTTTTATTTCATTCATTTATTCTATTCTTAGTTTCGATAAACTTTAATAAAAACAAAGTTTGAGTAATAAATCGAAAAATGTTTTAAATATATTAATTAATAGTAATTATAATAAATTAATAACAAATATTCAATGATTTAATGCAATAATGAAATCGATTCTATTCTACTATAAGTAACTGAATATATAATTTTCATATAAATAAAACTCATTTAATACATAATTTAATATAATATAAGTCTTATAAGTCTTACTATTTTCTAAAATTATAAATATTTTCTTAGAAATTAAATTAATGAAATCAAAGTTAAGATCAAATCAAATGGGATTTTTGAGGATTCGTTTCTGTCTGTAATCATATACTTTTCGACAACAAAACACTAATTCAGAAAAAACACGAATCGGTGGCATTCGTTCAGCTCTGGGATATGGCTCTTCCAAAGGAGGAACAACCGATGCGCTCAGAGAGACAGACATCTGAGAAAATGAGAGTTTCGCCAGTTTTGAACGTTTGTATCGACAAAATTCATTGTAAGTCAAGACATAACACTTGTCATCGATGGTCGCCACACTATTAGTGTCCCTGTGCTTTGAAGCGAATATCTCTGAACACATTTGATTGGAGTAGTACTCGAGGTCTGTGTGTTCTGGACGGTAGTACCACAAGAGGCTCATCATCATTTCTCCTGAAGAGTATACATAATTATTGACACGAAACTATAGAGATGAACAAACCTTCGGGTGACTCCCAAAGCGCTGCAATCTTAGCCACAAATGGTAAGTCTGTCCTCCGCGGCCCACTTCTTAGAAGAACACAGTCTCGAACCTGAATGATATCGCCCTCATTGTGACGAATTGCTGGATAACATTTTCGCAAATATGATTGTTCTTCGTTCTAATCGTTTGAAAAGAATATCAAAAATATGTTCAATAACTCAAAACAAGTGAAGACTTACGTTGAGATAAACATATTTTTGTTGAGGCGACCCCTCCCACGACCAGCCGTGAGAGAAACGTTTCTTTGATTTTTTCAATGGCAAATTACCGATCGATGGGGAGGGCGTCGATGGCACTGAATCAGAAGGCAATGATGTGTTGATCGGAACACAAACGGCTTTCATCTGTCTATTGTTAGAATTGGATTTGTTTAAGTTCGATGGCGTCAACGTATTCCTCGGCGTCTTATCTATCAATTCGTGAGTTTTATCATTTGACGAAAGAGTCTGCGAATTATTGTTACGATTATTTCGAATTAGAATCACTTCATCGCTCTTTCGGTTCGGTTTTAAAAGCAAAGACTTTTTCTTTTTATCGCATTTATGGTCCGATTTATTATTCTTTTTAATTGTTTGGGATTCAACTGAATTAACAACTTTTTTGTTTATGTCTTCAGACTTTCGAACGGAACTATTAGTTGAATCACAAAATTGTTTTTCAAGAGTTGGTTCCAATTGAGTTCTACTTTGAGGCGAACACTGAATACTTTTAGAGATGTTATGTGGAGAGCCCTCATTTGATGTCTGAGCGGTAGACGTATTTTTATTTCTATTAATTCTGTTGGCGTTTAAAAAAGTTTTTTCGTTTCCGAGAATAGGATTTTCCCGATTTGTCACAAATTGGTCGCCACTATTCATTAAAGTTGGAGTGTAAGGAACGCCAGCATTCAAAAGTGTAAACGCAGTGGCATTTGTTTGAGGCAGTGCTTGAAAGAAGACAGTCTGAGGTCCTCTGATCGGAGTTTGCAACTGAGGGTAAAACTGAGGGCTCGCAGCAAAAGGTTGACTCAATTCATTTGCGAATGTCTGACCCGTTTGAGTCGAATTGGAAAATTCAGGGCTACTATGGATATGACTCACTTGAGGAGACGGCGGATGGAATGGTATCGGTTTATGGATAAGACAAGGGTCTTGAAATGCTTGTAGAAGGGGACCGGCCGGTTGATAGAGTCCAGCATTGAAATAATTGAATGGATGTGTCGGATGTGAATGAGTCGCGAAATGAGGCACCGAAAAGGCACTGCTATAATGTGTTGGGTAGGGCTCTGACAAACTGATTATTGGCATTGGGGTTAGGTTTGGGGTAGAATGTCCCATAGTATGGTAGTGATTATTGTGGACCTGAACCACTGCTGGTGCTCCTCCACTCAAATTATAATAAGTCGGTTGGCCTGAGCTCAAAGCTGGAATGACCTGCGCATCAGCCAAATGGATCTGCATTCGAGGTCCTGTGCCTGTAGTGGCGGTTGGTTGAGAAGCCGTTATTGTGGTCACATTGGCTAAAGAGGGACCGTTAGACGAGTTGAATGTAGTCTGCATTTGAATCGTGGCTTTTGTCTGCACCTGATATTTGTGGACAACAGATGAGTCAGATTCAAGAATCGAATCAATTTGATGACCAGATTTCTTGTCTTTATCGACACATTTAACGCCCTGAGAAGTGTTGATTTGCGTTACTTTCGTGACCTGAACTTTTGTCGCCTGAAACCCAGAAACCTCTCCGCCCGAAACCAGACTTTGGTCAGCAATACTTTGATTATTTGATGAGTTCTTAGATTTAGAATCTTTTTTCTTTTGTTTAGCTTTTTCTTGGCGTTCGAAACGTGCGATTCCTAAGAGTCTGTCTTTGATTTTATTACTTACTTTCAACTGTTTTACTGTTTCGATTGTTTCGTGTTTTTGTTGCGAGACTTGATTCACGTGAATTCCATTTATTCCATTCATAGACGGAGTGATTTGAAAGCGAGACACCGTATGACTGAATGTCTGCATTTCTCTGACCATTTCAACTGAATTAGTGCTGTGATTCGATTCCACAGATTTACTTCTTTTAAACCTTTCGGGTGAATAACTGGCGGCCATTATAGCGGATGCATTAAGACTTGCCATTCGTTTGCAGGAACGGGTGTCGATTATTTCTATGCTGTCGTCAATAAATTTGCGTTTTCTAATCGCTAACTGTTTACGGCTGTTGTCCACCGGAACCAATGCTTTAGAGTTATCTTGTTTTTTAGTCGAGGATTTGCGATCAGATCTTTGGTTTTTAATAGTTTTTGTGTCAATCTTTTGATTGGTTTGTTTGTTAACATTTTGTTTGCCTTTTGTCAGTTTCAGCGAGTCTTCAATGGTTTCATTTTTTTCATTTTCGCATAAAAGCCTGACTTTTGCGCTCGCATTAAGACTCGCCACTCGATGTCCTCTTTTGACCACATTTGACCCATTGATCTGACGCTTGTCTTTCGGTTTCGATGGAGACTTGACCTCAACCTTATTTGACTTCGTTTTGGTTTTTGTCGTTTTATTTTTAATCGGATTTTGTTTAGTTTTTTTACTTTCCTTATTGAGACAATTATTTTTCTTTTGATTAGATTTGATTTCATCCTTTAAACTTTTTTTGTCGATCGATGGCTTGACTTTCGCTTTAATCACTTTGTTTTTTGATGAATTGTCACTATTTTTATTCATTGGTTTGTCTTCTTTAAGGTTAAAAGTCACAGTTTTTACATAATTTCTTAACTTTGCCTTTGAATCAGAAATATCTGATTTTTGGCTCTTATTTATTGTCTTATAATTCGATGATTTGATAGAATCGATAATTGGAAATAATTTTGAACATAAGTTGGATTTTGTCGGGTTTTGAGAACCGTTTTTAAGACTAATCTTTTCATTGTCTCGATTTGAAATACAATTAGAACTTCGATTGGAACTCTTGGTCTTAGTCTTGGTTTTTATCAAATCTTTGTCGTTAATTTTCATTTTGGTTTCTTTGATTTGACTCTTAATTTTACAATTATTTCTAAGATTACGTTTAATGACTTCTTTGACGGTATCACAAGTTTTCGTTTTAACCTTTTTAGCGATTTCTTTAATCTTCTTAATCTTTGAAGACTTCGTTTTATTATCGTTTGACTCTTTTTTTGTGGATAATCGCAAACTCTTGACATTAGGCTCTGGTTTATGACTCGATTTGTCCGATTTTCTATCTCTAATCTTCTTATTAATGGAAAACTTAGTCGATTTCAAGTCCTTTGAATTTGTTTTAATTTGTTTTGCACCGGAATTTGAAGACTTAGTGGTCGACCGTCTCTTAGTTGGAATCGTTTTCTTATTTACTTTAACTTTTGTTTTATTCTTATATTTCGCAACTTTTTTGCTAATCATTGTTATTATCGGTTAAAAGCCTTCCGGAGGCCAACACTTATTTCTGGTTTCGACAGTTTGTGGCAAAAAACTGCCAAAAATCCACTGAAATAAAACGCATCCATTAATGAAAAACTCTTAATTAACTATTAAATGAACACAAATTTAAATTAATGGTTGGTTTTGATCGCAATAAATATCGAAAAAGCAGTGAAAAAGTGATAAAATAATCAGAGATTCAATACGTATTGGATTTTGATTGCGTTGCACTAAAACTACAAAAGCGGTCGTTTGTTGGCATTCAGACGAGTTTCCGATGAACTCGACTACTGAACACTACATTCACTTAATGAAGACCTGCCATACGATAGGATAACATAACCTAAAAACTCAGAGAACAGATGATAAACAATAAAAGCAAGTTTTGGCTGATATTCTGAACTTCATATTAAACGGTCGAATGATGTGTTACCTCAGTTCAAAGACCTGAGGAACAGCTTTTTTTTAAAGCTCTCCCATTCACTGCAATTCAAATTCTACATTCAATTTATATACACTTCAAACAAAAGTCAATTATTTTCTATAATTTTATTGCATATATTTTTACATTGATTAATGAGCACATCTTCAGAATAATCATTAAAGTGGCCGTCCTATAAGTGGTCTGATCGTTTGGGAGATAGCCTACCATTTGGTGCATAAAACACCGGTCACTGCTAAATAAGTTAATTTAAAAATTGATGCAGACAGTCTTTGAATTAAAATTAACCCTTCAATTAAGAGATAGCCAAGGGGTTAGCACAAAATAATCATACAATTGAAATTTTAGGACCACGAATAAACCGGATTTAAACTGAATTAAATACAAATTTAACCTATTTAAAACTAAATTCAGGTTCAAAATGGAATGTTTCCGGTAAATGTCTACAATTTTGGCCGCAATGACACTAACAGACGAAATTTCACACTACTACTCCTTACGGGGGAAGCCTTTTATTGAACACTGCGATATTAAAATAATTTTAATGTCATTCTAAAGAACTAGTTGATATAAATGAGCTGGGCTAATTTTCATTTGCGTATGGCCACTTTCAGGCCCGAAATGGCCAATCGAAGTTTCAAAATAAAAGGTTTGTGCTTCAAAACCAATGTAAAAATGCATTGAAATTTAAAGTAAGGGTTCATTCATTTAAACTCTAA
>JAQGAR010000540.1:0-14118 GCA_034697865.1 Oribatida sp.
CTGTTATTCAACCAAATTTTTCTCTAAAGGCTCTCTGAGTTTACTCTTACAGCGGGCTTTTAGTGTTTACTCGGAGTAAAGTTTGTGTTTTGTTTTTATTATCGAAGAGATGACTATTGTTTGCAATTAAGTTGTTGTTATGTTTTTGCTAGATCCGGCTTTTTATGAGAATATTGCCAATTTGCTAGGTATTTTTATTTTAAATTGTTTAAGTTTTGTGGTCAAAGACCTGGCTTAAAGTCGAAAAATGCAATGAATGTGATATCAGTAGTATTTGGTTTCTGTGTAAACAAAACAGATTTTTGAACCCATTTGTGACTAAAAATAAACTGAAGATTATGTGAAAGAATCGATAAATCATTCCTCCGATCAGTTGTTTGGTCTGATTGTGGTTTGAAGAAAGGATTGGATCGCTTCGACTTCAGTGATGACATTCCGGTTTTGGAAGCGAAAAGTTTTGGTTATTTTTCTCTTAATTGTTTTGGTTCTTGTCTTGTATTTTAACCAAAAGAGATTTAATGATAATTTGTTGGCCTTCAATGAAAAACTCGATGAAGAATCTCATCTAATAAACAATGGCACTGTCCTATCAATCTCAAAACTCACGACAATCGACTCGAGTCTGATAGACATCGAAGGTGTTTATGACAAGAAACTCATTGAATTGAGTGAACTCAAGAAGTGTGACATCTGTTTGGGGACTCAATTCTGTCCAACATTTGTAACAAATCTTTTGGTTATTAATACGCCGTATATTCTCAATGGTATTCATTATTGTCTTCTCATTTTTAGTTTATTTTACTAATGTATTTGTCATCGGAACAGATGTGTCCTTTAGAAGAGCTGTCATTAAGAATACAAATGAGAAGCTGACTCTTTTGAGTCAATCATCTGATAGTTGGTCTAAATTTGAGTCAATTATATGCAAAAACAGTTCGCAAAATGTGTCCACTTGTGACCAATCGTTGGCCGTTCGGAACTCATTCGCCGCAAAGACTGATCTTTTTTTAGTTGAAAATTTTCGGGAATTTTTTCGACAAATCAAACGAAAAGAATATGCAAATAATGATAAACAAAGTGATAGTCTTCTTCAGGTTATCTTTGAAAATACAATCTGATTCTTATTGAAACTCTTGTGTCCACTTCTTAGGCAACTTTTTCTCAGTGCGCGACCAAAAAATACTTACAATTATTGCAAAACAGTTTCGATTTAAATAATGACAAATTTATGGATCTATCAGAACAAAGCCATCTCTTGAGCTCTTTATTGGCGTTTCCCGCTTATGCTGTCCAAAGAATTATTATCAAAACTGAGTCCGATCTGCAAATTCCCAAAATTAAAGGTATATTTGGTTTAAAATACATTGAATTTTGTCGCAATTTTATTGGTTTTATTTTATGGATTAGGGGTTTGCGGTCGTTCTCTGGTATGGGAAGGAAATTATCAGACTTTAGATGACTTCATCAAAGATGAAGATGGTTTTGATGTGATTGCGGGACTAGCCGTTCAAATTATACAACTGGTCGATGACCTGCAAGAAGAAGACCCCAATTGGTACTTCTTGCAGACAGAGTTTACTTTGGACTCACTAGTGGTCAATAGTGAGGGCGAAGTCTTCCTTTCAGATCTCAGCAAAATGGTAGTAATCGATAAGTTAGTGTTCGACGAACAGACCATTCGTTCTCGACAGTCATTATTGCACAGTCAGGTCTGCAATAAGCCCTGTTTTCAGACCTTCCACCAGCGTTTTCTGCAAGCATTCAACACGAGCTCAAATATGCCATCACTTGAGTGCTCCCAAATTCAACTCTATTACGGACAACACATGTATGCAATGATTTGTCAAAATATCTTTTCCGGTGACGACAACCATAGCAAACAGTCGACCACTCGCTCTGGACTTTTGAAATCAGTGCCAAATAAGGATACGGAGAATGTAGACGATCTCCTAAGGGAATGTATTTATGAGACGTCTCCCGGCGGTCGCAAACAAGCCGTCGATGAACTCAGAGATTTGTTGAAAAGTTATTTGCATTTTGAAGAAAATGCGGACCAAAACAATGAAAACAATGCCAATGAAGACGATGAGGACAATGCAGACAACAATGGCCTCAATAATCATAATTGAATTGGTTTTCTCACAATTTCTATTCTATTCGAGCTTTGAATCCTTGGATTATATTTTGTTTATATGTTTTGTATAAATATATTGTAAATTATTGTCTTATTTATCGATTTGATCGCAATTTTATTTCAATAAATAAATGAGTAATGAAATTATGTATAAATTACGAGATTCTTATTTCAAAATAGTTTCAGTGAACTTTCGTTCGTGAATTTGTAGGAATGCTTTATGTGGTGGTGGAGCCGAATATTGCCCTCACATTAATGTTATTAATCGGTGTTCTTCTGAATTTATTGATGATAAACATAAAGTCTTCCTATAATTAGAAGAATTAATTAAACGACAACAGAATGGATGTAATACTCACTCGAAAGGCTTTACTCATAAAGCAATAAATTATAGGATTTATGCAACTGTTGAACATCGCTAAGAAGTGGGCGCCGAAGAAAGTGTAGACATAGACGTAATAAGCAGTTCTTGTCTTGAAATCGATCATTTCTTTGTTTAATGTTATGACCAAAAAGAAGATTCGGAGAGGAAGCCAACAAACGGCAAATGTTAGCACCAAAATCAATAACATTTTTATTATTCTGATCTTATGGAGAGATACCGTTCCTCTAAGACTTCTCAATTTAATTGCAATTCTTGAGTGGAAAATCGATTGCAAAATAAGTGGCAAAACAAATGCGAAGATGAATATCGACAAAACATATGATTTTTCAATGGTTTCATTGTTGAACATCATTCGACAGTCATAATAGACTGACCCCTTCCACTCGAAGGGCATTATTTTAGAGAACTCCAATGATATACCGGAGAGAATGGACCCCAAAATCCATCCAATCCACAGAACTGCTGTTGAGAAATATTGAATTTGTCGGGAATGTGTTGAATGAAAGATTGGATGAACTATAGATAAATATCTGCAAAATCAAAGAACTGTTGGTTAGCCTCAATTTGTTGACCGTTTGTTGATCGTTGATCGACCGACTGATGGATTTGTCAATTGAATTGACATTTCTTAGAAAATACTACTTAACTATTTCTAGCGTTTATTGGGTCTGACATTAAGTAATAAACTTATAAGAGATTAGCAGTTGTAAAATCAGTGATGCCGAAGAGAGGATGTATTTTTAGTTTGCTAATTTATATGTCTCATATCGTGAAAATGATTTTTGGACCCCCTCGCCTTGAAAAATGTTCAAAAATCTAACAAATTGTCGTCTAAATCCGATAAGTGCTTATGACTCTTATACTGAAATTTGTGATAAATTCTTTGAAAATTGACGAGAAACTGGATTCTGATGCCCCAAAATTGTTATTCTGCGATCTGATACTTGAAACATAGCTAAATAAAAATACCAACCTCGTTTATAAAATAGTGGTGCAAATTTGAGAAGTCTTAGAGATTAATGTAATTCTTTGTATCGAGTCATTTGATTTGCAAATCTCTTAAATCCAATTTAGTTTTTCGATATTCTGTATTATTTTTGTTCTTTTGTTTACGGTTTTATCGAAAGGGTATTAATAAGTGTATTATTGAAATTAATCAGTGGCCACATATTGGATAGTTTTTCTCCACTGATTCTACTATTTATCACTCAATAAATCTCTCCATTAAATCAATTCAAGGCCTTAATTTCTTATTTAACAATTAGAATGAGCCTGTTATATTGATGTAACATATAAATTAAAGAAATTATTTTGTTTACAAGTATATTAAAATATATAAATATTTGAAAAAGTTTGCATACCTTTCAAAACTAATGAGTGTCAGTGTATGACAATTGACGAAAACCGACAAAAGTATACTGAATTGAGAGACGGGACACATAAAGTGTGGAAATATCCAATGCCCTAACATGAAGTCCGTGTATGAAAAGGGCACCGACAGTACGCCAATCCATATGTCAGCGATCGCCAAATTTATCAGACATTTCCGAAAAATCGGATCAAAACTTTTTCCAAACATTTGGACTAAAATCACAATCAAGTTCTCAAACAAAGCCATTATTGAAGTCAAAGAATATAAAATTATAAAAAATATTTGTAATTCAATGTCCAGCGCTTCCAATTTGTCAGTGATTTCAGGTTCACTCAAATTCTTCTGGTCTGCAATATACCCGTCCATTTTGGGTAAGTTATCAGCGAATCAATGAGTTTATTATTAATGTATTAATATTTATATATTCATATTGTATTACAAATCAGTTATGAAATTATTGTTGTTTAAAGTGAAATTAGTTTCGGAATAAACTTGAATTAAGTCCTTTTAAAGATCACATGAAGTGAAATATGTAGTTATTTGACGAGAAAGTGCTGTGAATTCAAAGGAATCACTCATCAGAATGACTCGTTAGCCAGAATTGAAGCAAAGAATACACAGAATAAGAATCTCTATAGAGTTCATGTGCAAAGAGTGGAGGCATTGCCGGCTATTTATACTCTAATGAATATTTCTACCGCTTAGTACCATATAAATTGGAGATTCGCAAGGAAGCATATGCATAAATACCCCATTTTTGAGGATAAAACTTGAATTTTGAAATAGTTAGCCCTTTCCCAGCTCGTTGATCTCGATGGGAATTGCGAAAAGTGCGTTTATGGTTTAGTGAAAAAAAGTGTCGGGTATTATCCTAATTGACTTCGAAATAGATCTAAAATTGAGTCTAAAGCGGTAAAATATTTTAAAAGCAAAAATTTTAAATTAAAATATCCGCTCCATACATTCTCAGATACATTTTCCATTTGTTAGTTCAGGCACCTTGCGCGCCACTTATTAATGTCTTGTGGACCAATTTATCACAATATAGAATTAATTTAATTGTATTTTTTCGCAGGATATGGAGTGTTGAAAGGCTTGGGTTTAGAAATAGTTGAAAATAGTTCATAAGTTAAACAGAATAATTAGTTTCCAAATAAATGTTGTTGTTTTGTAAGGTATTTCATTATAAATTTTACGAATACGCGAAATAATATTTAAATTAGTCATTTTACTAGAATTTGAAGGTATTTCGACATTGGATTTGGTGTAGAAGAAGAAGATATTGATTAATGTTTGCATTGCTGTCGAAATCTTTGTTTATATTCAACTATTAAATAAGGTTTAAAACTCAACGTTTCAATGAATTATTGTTCACAAGTTTTTTGCATAAAAAGCTGAGAATTATTTTTATAGACTTTTTTGTCTTTCCTTTCTTCGCATTCAAAAAGAATTTTCTTAACAAAACCATAAAATAGTTTCCTTTTCTTAAGATGAGTTGAAAGCAATAATGTTATTGAATTCAATTATATTATGTATTCTCAATGTGTCCAGACATAAAAATCTTATTATTATTCCTGGGCAAATGTTTTATCTCTCTCTTAGATCTGCTTCTACATAGTAAATACAGAAGATTATCAAATGTGCAAGGTCACGCTTTGAAAGTATGAAATAATAATAGACAAAGAATCCATTATCCAGAATATTCTCTATTCTTAAAGTTATTCTGTATTATCCCATTTCAAACCATTTCAAACATCACATCCGTAGATCTTTTGTCTGCTTTTATCATAGATTATTGATTCGTGGTATTAGTCAAGCGTTAAAATTGCTTTAGTAGAATAACTGACTTAGATTTATAGGCTTGGTTAATCATCAATCTTGAAGAATGCAAAGAAAATATTCATTTTGTTTACAGTTGGTTTTGATGAGTACAAATTGATTACTATTTTTAAATTTAAATTCAAAACAAATTCAAAGTTCATTTTCAACATATTTGATGAGATTTTGTTTAATTTATTAGTAAATTATAGACTTTCTATTCAAAACATTTCAATGTTTTCTAAATGAACTCAAATTCAAAGAGTTTCATAATAATAATAATAATAATTAAATGTATTATATTTAAGGTTAGCACTGAAAATTTCCCATTAATTTTTACTTGATAAGTCTTTGAGGGGGTGGGGTAAATATTGACAGTAAATGACATTACTTGTACTGTATGTCTTCTATTGGATATAGCTGTAAGGTAAACTAAACCTCCATAGGTCGAGATTTGCCAAAAAATTCCCCTGAGGTTGGAAAAAATTAGTCCCTTAACAGCTGGGAAAGAGGGTCCTCTCGATTCGGCCCATGCTAACTTTGCGCATTTTCGATTAAAACGAAATTTTAGAACAATTGTGAACGACCAATTCTGGACTAGTATAGACCATTGTCACAGACATATTCAGTAGAAGACAGAAATAATTAATGTCAAACCCATTTTGTACAAGTTGTAATTTGAAAATAAATGCATAAAATGATATTTTGTTTGTCAATCAGTGACAACAAAATTATTACCTTATTCTGCTTATATTCAAATGTAAGGGCCTTTAAAATTTAGTAGTTGACAATGGTCATTAGTTTGTCCCATTTCCTAAAAGAAATTGAGCATCAACCGAGCATGTAGTTAAAATTACATGTAATTTAAAATAGTAAAATAGTGTAGTAATTAATTAGAATAAATGTTATCAAATTCTTTGTTTTATTTGAAAGTTTGAGTCATTTGATAAAAACTAATATTTTTGAATTTCAACAAGCAAAATCGATTTCGGGGAAATTATTAAACAAATGTATAATTTTGCATTCTTGACAAACTTGACATTCTTGGAAAACTTCATTAGAACAAACTGATTAATCTAGTTGAAACATTTCATTGAAATGGTGGTAATCCAAACATTTCTGGTTTGAAATCATTGAAACTTTGAATGATAAGGTTGGCCTCCGATTCCTTTTTGTCAGAAAATCTCTTATCATTAACCAGAATGGATGTCATTCCTGCGGCCACGGCTGCCGCGATTCCAACTGAGTTGTCTTCGAAGACAAGAACATTCTTCGAGAGAGGAGTCGGCTTGAATTCTGAATTACAAAGTTCATAAATATCAGGGAAGGGTTTAAGTCTTAGGACTCTTTGGTCGTCGCCGTGTATTATAGGCTGAAAATACTTTCCCTCTTCGAAAACATTCGACAAATGATTAGTTTTTGCGAAGAATTCTATTTTATTGCCGACTGTAGCGATGGCCAGTGGTATGTCGTGTTTTTTCAGGTGTTCCAAAAGTACCTCAACTCCCGGCATAAGTTGAATATCGTTGAGGTGTTTTCTGCACTCATTGATCCACTCCTCATGAAAACTCTCCTTGGTATAGTCTTGAAGTTGGAACTGGTCAATCAAACACTGTGCCCGGTCTATTGTATTCATTCCAATGAGTTTTGAATATGTCTCAAAAGAACAGTGTTTTCCATGTCTGGCCAGAAGTGTGTTGGCATTGTTCAGACCCCATAACTCAGTGTCGATAAGAGTTCCGTCCAAATCGAAGATAATGTGAGTTATATTCGAATATTTAGCACTACTTTTGTCAGACATTTTAATTTGATACTAATCTGAAATTTATTTGCGACTAATAAAGAGGCGTTTCGTATAAATATTAATTTGAAGACAGCTTTAACTGCAATAATAATAATAGCTTTTCAAAAAGCTGTCGGCCCTTTATTTGATGAAAACTTAATTAAATTCAATGACGAATTTCCCAATAGACTCACTTTGAGTACATTTCTATCATTTCAGTCTAAAACAGATAAATAAATTTTAGATAAAACTAAGTAAAGTCTGATAACATTTTGGAGTTTATTATTCATTAGATCTCTATAATATATATATTAGAGAATTGCCCAGGATCTTGGAGATTCACAATGTGAAAACATTATTTTTATTTAAACAGGAATCTCCAAATTCAGATAAAATGGTAATATAATTATTGCACTCAAAGATAATTGCGAAACCATAATAGCTATTTGAATGAAAGACCAAGGTCACTGCGAAGTTTCATTTTAAAAAAATTTCGTTTATTTATTTTGAATATTTTTTTATAAGACTCCGCTCATTCAAAGAGTGTGTGATTCTTATCTCTGATTGACTTATATTTATATAACATTTATAAACATTCAACAGATTAAGCGAAAAAGTGATTAAAGAACTAAATCCAAACAAAGTTTAAGTTGTCTGAGTCCAGCCCCTTAGTCTCAGCCATTAATTACAGGAAAATATTCCGGATTTCAAGAATTTCATCATATTTTTATCTAAAAGTCGGCATTACTTTTGTAATCAGTGAATGAATCACCTTTCAAAAACATTTTTAATCAAAAATATTAAAATTAAGCAAAAAGTTTATAATTTATTAAATTCAGATGTTTTCTAAAATTATTTGCAGAGAATTTCAACAATTTTGAGAGTTGGAGTTGTTATCAAAAACCATTTTTTCTAACAAATAGGTTATTCGGAATAACACTTAAAGATTTTGATTAACTGAATCGATATAAATAGCAAAATATTTGAATTGAATCAACAAGAATTCGAAAAACATTTCATCAATATGAGGTTACCAGGGACGCCTGAATATTACTAGTTATTAAATCTTGTTAATTGTAGTCAATTAAAACTTTTTTATTCAAATTCAGTTTAATTAACACATAAAATTGAGCGTGTTAAATATTTTTCTTATGACATTCACTTTTCACCAATGATTAACAAAGAGGAATGCTATCAAAGGTTTCCCCTTTGAATAAAGAGCATTAACAGTGATTTAATTCTCTGATAACCTTTTTGTCTATTTATCAAGAAATCCAAATATTATTTTGATCTTAGGTGTTTTTCTTTCACAAACAAAAGCAATTCATCGCCTGATTGGCAGAGAAATCATTATTTAATTGAAAAAGACATAAAAAACGAACTTATTTACTATTATCGGTAGTTTTTTTACTTAGATAACTCTATCAGCGAATAGTTTGTTCAGCGATTGTTAGCATTTGTTAACAATTCAGAGGTTGTTATTAGTATTTATCAGAATTTTTAGCATTAAATGGGAGGCTGTCTATGGATATACAAATACCATAGTATTGCAGCTCACAATCAAAACCACTTTTTTACACTTTAACTGAAAAGACAACTCCTTTTGTTAAACTGTGAGACAATAGGAATTATTTAGTTCCTCGTTAATTATAAAGTGGTTCTAATGTTCAATAGTCTGTAAAATACACGTTTTATAAGTAATTAACGCAGTTTTAACCACAATAATATATTTTACATTGAAAATATTATACCCGGACTAACTCAATTTTTGGGATGGGATGCTGTGGATGTTCGCTGTACGGCTCAACTGTGACAGCAGGAATATTGACTCTGGTGTGTTTCTATTTTAATTTGCCGGCAGTTTATGTCGTGTTTATTGTTTTATTTGATTGAAAACATGTTTTTATTGAATTTGCATATATTTACAGTTGGATTGCGTGCTTTACCTCACGTTTGATGTATTAGTTATTCTTTTTCTAAGTGTTAAAGATCATTGGAAAACCGAAGATCATCCAGATTTTAACAAATTTGTTGCTGGGTTTAGAGAAGTCCAAGATTCTACAAGTGAGGGATTATTTGTCTTCAAATAAACTTTATATAAAAATGAATAACAATTTTATTAAATAATTTGATTTTCTATTAAAAGCAATCATTATATTAATTGGCATTAAAGTGGGACTACGTATTGTTTGGCTGATTTCCGCGGTATTGCTCTTGGTTGGAAATGCGGTTAGTATTCACACTTTGATTTTGCCATTTTCATTTTGTAACAAGAATTGAAATTTTATTTATACCCTTAGAGAGAATTTCGGAAGTTTATCAATGTTTGGAAATACTTAACGATCAGCCGAATTGTTTACACGATTGGGACCAGTATTTACGCGTTGGTCAGTATGGTGGTATGTTTTTACAAATTTTAGGCATATAATGAACTAATCCAAAAATTATGGTAGGGCGACATAAAAGTCTTATTCGAGGACAATCACAAATGGAAAGACAATTATACCAGTGTCTCCTATTTTGTTATTCTAATGGATTTTCTTGAGTTGGGCCCCATTTGGCTCATCATTTTAGTGAGTAATCATTTGAGTCGCATAATCGCTAACAATGAACATGATGGCTTCAATTTAGATTGCCCTGGTTATTTACGTTCACCAAAGGGGTCAAGAAATTGAACTAAAAAAGAACCAGCCCAACCATTGGGGAAATTTTAGTCAATCAAATGGTGGTGCGCGAAATGGACAAGTACATCCAGTTAGCTTAACCAGGGAACCGAACCCATTCACAATCACTGCAGTTCCAGACAACAACAATACAGTTCCTAATAATAACAATTTCGAACCCACTGTAATGGCAAAGCCTGCCAATACTATGGTGGGTCCAATGCCCGGCACAAGTCCAATACCTGGAGGACCCAGTGCTCCTAAACATGATAGAAATGAACCGCTAAAACCTATCCTAGATATAAATGGTGTAATTAGTATACCCCGAGTGACACTCAGTTTAACGAAACCGACTCAATTTGACTCCCGTCACGAGAATAAGAGATACGTTTCCTCTTTAGCCAACAGAAGAAGTTATTTCGAAGTCGAAAGGGACGCACAAAACGTCCCCAAAAGAAACAATAGCTATCATATCGCCCAAAATACGGGCAAAAAGCCATACGCCTATGAGAACAGGGCTTTTGACAGTAAAACTGAAGCCGATATTTACAAACCTGTGCTCATCAAAAGAGCGTCGACCCGAAGATCTCAGAAATAATGAGATTTTTGAAATTTTTGCCAAATATTTCTTCTAATCATTTTATTTAAATTGTTATTTATTTCTTAAGAATAGTAAATATGTGTCAAAGATTATCAAATTCATCAAATTTCCTAAACCTTGCTAACAAGTAAGGTAACATGTTGGGAATTTTGAATTGATCAAGTGCAATCAAAATAAGACTCCACATATTTAATGGCCAAAGAATACAAAATGACTTATTTATAATATTTTCCATTTAATTAACTTAATTATATGAATCACTTAATAAATAAAAATAGTTTTTATTAATTAAAAATTCACATTAATTTTATCGACTGTTTATAATCTTGTTAAATTGCAATAGAGCAGAATTAATGATTGTTTTGTAAATCAAGGCTGATTTAGTAAAAATATAATGTATCACTAGGACATTATGTTAGGAAATCTTTCGAACAATTTTAAGTGGATTTGAACAAGGTGAAAGGAAGTGAGTAAATATTTTATGGCATTCAAATGATAAGTTTATTTATAATCATTAATTATAATTAAAGGCCCGTCCGCGACAGGGATTGAATCCCCTTTTTTCAATCCAATCTCAATGAAAAATGATGTACCGAACAGGATTGGATCGAATCTCATCCTTATTTTCAATCCGATTGAAAAGCAGGATTCAATCCTCTTTTTCAATCCAATCCTTTTGCAAAAATATGAAGCGAACGCAATATAGGATTGAAAAACGTCATTTATATGCATTTGCGCAGAAGTTGTTATTAATATTGTTTTGTTTATGTTGTGATTTTGTTAATTGAATTATATATAAATTGAATTAAACATTCAATTAATTTTTACTAAAGATTACCGTGAAAGGGGAAAATGGCAAACACTTGGTGTAAAGAAAATACTGAAGTGTTGATAGAGATTTGGAGTGAATTCAAAAATAGAATGGATTCAATGGGTCCTAAAAAAGTACTTTGGATTGAAATACAAAATAGACTCAAAGAATTGGAGGTCGAGAAAACTGTGGATCAAATCAAGATCAAAATCAAGAATTTGAAAGCCGAATACAAGAAATATAAGCCAGGATCAACTGGAGCTTCAAGATCGAACTGGCCATATTTTGATAAAGTACATGAAATATTAAAAACGAGTCATTACTTTAACACAGAAACTGCGTTCACAGTTGAATCGGTAACAAATATAATAATCTTTCGCCTTTTACTAAAGATTCCCGTCTATAGGAAACCCCATCGACTGAAGCTGAATCGGTGTGCAACTCACCACAGCCATTGATTGAAAAGAGAAGAGATAGGAAAAGAAAATACCAGAGAATTGAAGATTTGAAAAGCGAAAGAGAAGACATTAAGAAAAGTATTGAAGAATTAAAGGAAATCACCCAGAATACAATTGAAAAAATGAGTGATTCACAAGAAGAATTGAAGAATAGTGTAAAGGAAATGAAAAATGATATCTCGAATTTGATTAATGTGTTGATGTCACGCGAAAACAATCAAAATCAGTCAAATGAAACTTATAGTTTATATCATTTATAAATAATTTTACTAAAGATTACCGTGAAGGGGGACAAAATGTAATAATTTTGAATTTATTGAATAAAATTATTTTAAATTCAATTGTTTTTATTTATTTTAAAATAGTTCTTTAAAGCATTCCTTATATCTTGAGCTTCAGATGTGCTGACATTGTTTGTCTTAGATAAAAATGATGTTTCGTCAATTTTTTCTGTCAAATCATTAATCGGAAAATCTCGGAACTCTTCACAGATGTTGTGCAAAGCAAATGCAACTTGAATCATGATGCCAGCATCTTCAAGCCTAAATCATGGCAATCTTTAGTAAAAGGCGAAAGATTATTAATATTAAGTTGTACTTAATTTCCATTTTCTTCAGGGTTCGGCGCCACCTTGTCTTAACCAGACCGAAGACATTTTCAATTACCCTTCTAGCCCTGCTATGACTGTAATTGAAATAAACTTCATCTGGATCGACAGTGGCCCTGAAGACGAATGGTTTAATAAGCCAAGGCTTCATTTGAAATGCCCCATCCCCCAAAATATGGTATGGCACTTCCGTTTCGCCGAATTTTCTCACGATATTTGGGAAAACATTCCCTGATTCTAATGATTCGTAAAGCGAAGTCTGTTGAAATGCACCAGAGTCATTTGTTCGCCCTGGAATTCCAGATTTTACGAACCAGACCTAAAAAAATTAAAAATTACTAAAGATTACCGTGAAGGGGGACAGACCCTTTACCTTATAATTAGCATCGCAGATCGCAATGCTAACAATTGAATGAAAACTTTTATAATTATAATAATCGACTTTCAGATCATCAGCTATATTTAGGGGGAAATGGCATCCATCAATAGCTCCCACTGCCATTGGATATCCCCATTTATTTTCGAAGTCTTCAGCTATTTTTTTAAACTCTTCTTCGGTTGGTATTCGAATATGCTTTGGCACTAATATTTTGAGGGCTTCTGCTAAAAAACTTTTAAAACAATCACAAACAGTTGATTTTCCAATGCCGAATATTTTTCCAATCTCTTTATATTCGGCAGCTGATCCCAATACCTATACGGTAATCTTTAGTAAAAGGCGAAAGATTATTATTATTATTCACCTTCAGTCCAATTGCTACTCTTTTTTCTATTGAAATTGCGTTTGAATTCGACTTTAGTTCATTTTTCATTCCAAATTTCAAACTATTGACAATATAATCGAATGTAGTTCTATTCATTCGAAAATCATCTTTGAATAGCTCTTCATTCATTTCGGGAACAAATTTCTCCCACCAGCCGGTGTTCGAATATGTTGGTTTTTTAACAAACCTTCGTTTTTTAGGTAGGCTTCAAATTTTTAGTAAAAGGCGAAAGATTATTACGTTAGTTGAATTTTTTTCAAGGAAATATTACCTTTCCTCATGTAGTAAAGCGATATTATTTTCGAATAGGAGGCTATTCAGTCGAATTAATAACTCATTATTTCTCAATTTGAAAATGAGAATATTTTTCTCAATTTCTTCTATTTTAATTAGTAAATTAATTATATTTAAATATATTTTCACAATTTGGCACACAATTAATGGATCCATTGTTTACAATGGTGTCTAAATTTATTGTGAATAGATGTCGCCTTTTTTCAAAAAAGGAGATTGAATCCAATCCTGTTTTTCAATGTATGTGCCGAACGCGTAAACGATAATCTTTTCAATCCTTATTTTGCTCAATCCCAATCCCGATCCATGTCGCGGACAAAGCTTAACACTATACAGCTAGCTTAAATTTAGAAATTACTTCCGCCATCTTAAAAGACACTTCCCCAAAATACACTGAATTTATGTTCTTAGAGAAAATTTCCCATTGA
>JAQGAR010000541.1:0-14108 GCA_034697865.1 Oribatida sp.
TCCCTCACATAATATTCGATTCTATTCTGAAATCTTCCAAAATATCAGATAAAATGCATTTATAATCATTGTTATGAAAAGATGGACAAACAAAACATTGCTTTAGTAAATTGGTGTCCATTCAAACTGTTTTCTATTGAATTGAGAGGCTTTCCATTAATATAACTTATATGATATAAGTAATGGATCCGAATGTTCTCTATTGATAAAAATGAAAAATATGATGATTTTGTGCCAAACATTTATTTTCGATCAAATGTTTGATATTCTCTTTGAATAAACACTTTTTCATATATAAGTTCGCAGTTATTTATTTCACAACTTATTCAAGACATCAAAAGAAGTTTTGATCATCATGGGAAGAGACTTTGAAACATTGGGGAACACTTTTTAATGTGGATAATCGCCACCCCCTCAGCGCGAAACCTGAATTAGACACTGTTCCACTGTCTCTTGAAAGAGGTGTTGAGGAATGCTTTTGGAAAATTGCAAAAATAAGTGCTCGGAAGACGGGATTCTTACTTTTTGAGTCTTTAGAAATCTTTGCAATTCTTATTTTCTCGAATAATGAGTTAATATATCAAATATCTATTAAATTAAATGTAAATTAAAAAACTTTGAACTTGCTAAATTATCTATAGCTACAATAATAGTTAAATAATTGGGTTACAAAATATTTATATTATATCATATAATTTATATGAATCATATGAATCATTTATGTGAATCATATATGATATAATCCTTTCATTTCTCGCGAGAGGTTTGAAATCATTAAGAATATGGATTATTTGAAAGAAAATATAAATTTCTAACGATTTAAATTTAGTTTTGGCTAATTATAAGAGAAAACCATTAAATTTCATTAATATTTTTTGGTCACAAAGTGTTGAATGAAGTGATGGACAGAATACAAGTCATTATTTATCTGTCGATATGTCTTAGTATAACGGTTTTCGTCGCGATTTTAGTCACAGTTTTATTAATTTATATGTATTTCACTAAAAGTGGATTAAATGAAATTTCTGATAAAGAAGAATATATGAGAAGACAAGTGAACAAAGGAAAGACAAGGACTGACAAAAACAAACTAATCTATAAAAACGTCAAAAAAGACAATCAGACCGACTTCTTCTTAGTCGAGCCCTTCAGAAGTGACGAAGACCTCACTAAAAGTGGAAAATCCAAAGTAAAAGCGGACAAAAAGGAATCTGAAGGAGAGGTCAAAATACTCTTCCTTTCAGAAGACGATTGATTTAAAGGAAAATTATTTAATTCTAAATAAACTTTTGTTTTGACTCTTAATTTGAAAATTCAATAAACTGATTGTCTGATATAATTGAATGTTTTATTAATCAAATTTTGGTTAACCAAAGAAAACCAGGATTAACGAGAAAATGTGAATTAAATGTCAAATTATGCGCCAAAACGTGTGACTCTGTTTGGCGGAAATGTGTGTAACATTAGAGCAAACGTTTTAATAATCAGCTGTTGTTTGGAGTGTTGTTTGGATTTCACTATTGAATCGATGTTTGTTTAAATCACTGTCTTTTCATTAATAAACACATTAAAAGTGATATTTAATAATCAAAAGTGATTTGACTCCACATTTAATTAAAATATTTATTAAATCAATTATTTCTTCCATTTTTATTATGATTGCTATTCATTAGGATTTGAATCTCATTTTTAAGTTCAAAGTCAATACACGGATGTGTTTCGAGTATTTCTCATTAAAACCGATAAAATTTAAATAAATTTCCATTTATTTCACAATTATTTTCAATGTTAAGCTGAAAAATATCTGTATAGGACTTCAATTTAGTCAAATATACCGACAATAATATATTAAATGCGTGACAATTAATTAAATCAGTGGCCAAAACATGTCATTCAGAGTAAGAATGCTATCGATATTAGACGTCGTCCTAAGAGTTCCTCCAATTTTCATAATGGACTCAATTCTGATCCACTGTTTGGGTCAGATTCAGCCCATTTTCAACAACACTAATAACAACTTCATCTCAATTGACAACAAATTTAATAATAATAATAATAATCAAAATGTTTTATTTAATGACAACATAAACAAGAGTTCTAATGATTGGAAACTTACGATGACTTCCCTTAATGGCAGTCCATTGGCACTGGAAGAAGAGGAAGAGTCCATTGCCATAAGTTTTAGTACTTATTCAATAGTTTGGATTGTATTCTATATTCATGGTATGATTGGATCCATTAATTTGTGAGAAATTCTAATTTTGTTGTTTGTGTTAAGCGTTTTTGATGGCCTTCTCTTTATTTCTTCTCTCGACCAAACATTTATTAACAATTTACGTGTGGTTGGCATCAATTGGAGTGATTCTGTGGTCATATGTGTGTAATGAAGAATATAATAAATATGTTTTCAGTATAAAGGAGTCGACTCTAGCCTTTGAACTCATTTCTTTCAATTTAAATGCGATCTTCAGATTTGTCGCTAATTATATGTTTCAGGTATTAAATAACTAAAAACTTAAATCAATTAATTTGTTTATCGATTGTCAGGTATTTCTGGCCATTTGTTTTTGTTTCGCGAGCAGAACGTCTCAGAATCTGATTCCAAAGCGATTGGTCGGCATTTCATTCATTGCTCCAAATATAATATCCTTAATTCCAGCGATTCCGTCAGTCTTTCTGGCGGTCACTCCCGTCATATCCGCCGCAATCGCTTTCTTATACATAGTCTTGAATTTAATGTCAAATATTAAACCAATCGTTTTAACCGTTTATTCGGAGATTCAATGGTCTCGAAATGTTGTCCGCAATTATGGTCTCTACACTTTGCTTGAAAGTCAATGGATTAGACTTCATGTGCCACAAGTTTGTTATCACTCTTACCCTTTATTTTCTATAAATTAAAATTATTGTCTACTTTCAAGGTTTTGCGAGTTTTTTGGTTAACCCGTTTGACAGAACAGGCAGTCTTTCTAATTGCAGACTCCACTCATAAACATTATCTCTCGAGTGGAATCATAGGCCTAACATTTGAAAGTCAGGTCTTCTGGTCGAGTGTTAAGCAACTGATGGTCAGAGGCTGCGAAACAATTGTTGCAGTTTTGGGAATGACATCAGTTTTATCGGGAATTTCCCATCAAATCGGATGTGTTATGCAATCCTTTCTTCTGGTTGAAGACCCAGAAGATCGTTCCATTGGTACTGTTTCGGCGATACTGTTCTTCATTCTGGCCCTTCAGACCGGATTGACGGGAATGGAACCCGAAAAAAGATTTCTAAGACTTTATCGAAATCTGTGTCTTCTGTTTACTGCAATTCTTCATTTCATTCACAATATGGTTAGTCCTCTCTTGTTCTCATTGAGTGCGTCCAGAAATATGTCAGTCAATAGACACGGAAGAGCTTTGATTGTGTGTCTATTCCTGATTGCATTCCCCGTTTGGTTTCTTTTTTATCTTTGGACACATCACGCGGTCTCGACGTGGCTTTTGGCCGTTTCAGCCTTCAGTATAGAAGTTGTCATTAAAGTGAGCCCTCATTTAAATCCATTATTTGAAAGACTAATTTATTTCGATATTCGAGGTCATAATTTCACTCTTAATATACACACTATTTATGATCGACGCGTTTCGAACGCAAATGTGGGAGAAATTGGATGATTACGTCTATTATATCCGTTCCACCGGTAATTCCATTGAATTCATTTTCGGTATATTCCTGTTCTTCAATGGCGCCTGGATTTTACTGTTTGAGTCGGGCGGCACTATTCGAGCCTTAATGATGTGTATTCACGCCTATTTCAACATTTGGCTCCAGGCCAAAGCCGGTGAGTGTAAAACCATTGTGAGCATAATTTGCTTTATTCAAGTATTCAATTGTAACCGAAGGTTGGAAGACATTCATAAAGAGACGACATGCAGTCCACAAAATTAATTCACTGCCAGAAGCGTCTGAGGAACAGCTTCGCAATTTTGATGATGTCTGTGCCATTTGCTATCAGGAGCTGACCAGTGCGCGCATCACTAAATGTAATCATTACTTTCATGGAGTATGTCTTCGGAAATGGCTTTACGTTCAGGATATCTGTCCCCTCTGTCACGAAACGCTTTATAATATTCACGACAACACCGATGAAAGCAATCCGTTAAACAATAATGAGGGACAACATCCACATCAAGAGTGATATGCGGCTCAACCTTTTGTTGAACAGTTATTTAATTAGACTATAATTTGTTTAATATTCGAATTCTAATCATGTTTTGGATTTATTGCCGTTTATTTGGATTTAGATTTTGTTTTTCATCTCATTTCTCCAAATCTAATGTCATTTGAATTCATAAGAGTTTTGCGATATTTATCCGAATATTAAGAGTTTTCGATATACTTATCGTTGGTTTTGTATATTTATGTGATTTTAGTTTATCTGATGTTAATTACAATTATTTTAATTTATAATTCGCTTCGATTTCAAAATAACTCCTATTTTTGTGGTAATTATTGATTTTTGAAGTCATTTCAATTTAAAACCAATTAAAAGACAATAAATATATTAATATTAAGAAACAAATTCTTTATTTATTACAAATACTAAACGTTTAAATCATAATTGTCGATACTATCAACTTATTTATTGAATCTTACGATTAACCATAATTTATGCAAAAAGTAACTCCGATGCCGGGAATCGAACCCGGGCCTTCTGGGTGAAAGCCAGATATCCTAGCCACTAGACCACATCGGATGTATAAATGTTCATCATTAATATGTTTCAGAACTTTTAAAATTAAATAATACCAATTCCTTAAACTTTTACCATGCTAAGAATAACATTGCTTAGAATAAGTGTAAATAGATAGAATAACATATCAGATGAAACTTATTAATATCTCACAGAATAAGTACAAAGGTTTTTCAAAATGGTATGTACCTGGCACTATGCGGTTATTGGTACTTTTTGTTTAATCTTGTTAATCTAGTTAACAGAAGGAAATGTTTTCAAACACCTGTATAAATTCTTTGATAGTGTGGTGAAACAATATTTAGAACTTTTACTTGTTAATAAAATAGTATAAAAGAGAGTTTACATAGTACATCTAAACAAAGAGCACAGCATAAATTTTACTTCACAGTGTTGTTTAACAGTGTCACATCGCAACTGATCTAAAAACTTAACAAGTTAACTACATAAACGAGTAAAAACTTCAGATTCTGTTCTATAGTTAACTCAAAAATCAAATACTTGTCATTAATGAGAAGAATATCTCTTAAGAGTGGGATCTGTTGAGTGACCACTCAATGGGCGACCCCTGGACTCAATGGATGACCACATCTGTGGTTTTGCATAAGACAAGTCTTGCCATTTGTACAAAAGTTTTATTATATGTCTTAATGTTGTTCTCATTACTGAACGCATCAGTACATCAGTATATCAGTAGATAATTTTGATCAAGCACAGCTACCTTGACCTTATCAATTTAAGACATGTGCTACATTACGTTCTGAAGACGTTCAAGAACGTTATCAATAACCACAACAATAATCAATGAAACTTATCGTCAGTAAAAGACAAGATTTCTTTGTGCTGATTTGTCATATAAAAGGGAAAGCCTTCCAAAAGACTTATTATTTACTTCATCAGACAATCAAGAAGACTGAATTGTTAACTTGCAAAATGAGCTCATCCTCAAATTCTCTACTATTCTCTCCCTTTACTATTCGGGGATTAACTCTTAAGAATCGAATAGTGGTGTCACCAATGGGTCAGTGCTCTGCAGAGGACGGATTTGTGAACGATTGGCATCTAGTTCATTATGGCTCTTTCGCTAGAGGAGGCGCCGGACTTATCATCGTTGAAGGGACGAGTGTAGAAGCCAGGGGTCGAGTAACTCCTGGTTGTGCTGGACTTTGGAATGATGAGCAAATCGAGCCCTGGAAAAAAATCACCAATTTCATAAAATCTCAAGGATCGGTATCAGGTATTCAAATTCAACATGCTGGCCGTAAAGGTGGTAGTTTACCACCGTGGGATTTACCCGACTCAATTCCGGGAAGAGAAGGAGGCTGGCCAACAATTGGTCCTAGTCCAGTTGCTTTTGCAAGTGTCAATAAAATACCAAAAGAAGCGACACTCGAAGATATTGAAGAGATAAAGGGGTCCTTTGTTTCAACATGCAGAAGGGCAATTGAGGCAGGATTTGAGGCAAGTATCAAGTTCAATTTTGAAACTTTCATTGATAAATAATTGAATTAACTAGGTAATTGAATTACATTTCGCCCATGGTTATCTGGTTAGCAGTTTCTTATCTCCAATCACTAATTTAAGAACTGATAAATATGGGGGAAGTCTGGAGAACAGAATGCGTTTGGGACTCGAAATCGCTGCCGCTGTGAGGAAGGCCTTACCCGAGAACTTTGTGGTCGGCGTAAGAGTTTCGGTTACCGATTATGTGGACAATGGATGGGATGTCCGGCAAACCATAGAATTCGCTAAAGAATTGAAGAAAATTGGTATCGATTTTGTTGACTGCAGTTCCGGTGGTGTTGTCTCTGATGTCAAATATGACTTCTTGAATACAAATGAGGTTCAACTGAGTGCCGCCGCAATGATTAAGAAAGAAGTTGGGATCGCCACCGCAGCGGTTGGAAAGATAACAGACCCTCACCTTGCAGAACGTATACTAGAGGAAGACGGTGCCACTCTTATATGTATTGGCAGGGCTTTCCTTAATAACCCGCACTGGCCTTATTTGGCGGCCGACGCCTTGGACATTGAGAAGACTTTCAAATACCCGGATCAATACGATTGGTGTATCGGTTGGACGGGTTTCGCCAAATGGAGGAAAGGTATAAATAAGGATCAGAATACTAATTAATAATTGAGGTTTTAATAATCAACGCTGCAATTTTAATAATTTTCACCATGCTTAATCGTAAATATCTGTGAATAATAAATAAATCTTGGTCATTATAACCTTACAAACTTAATAAGTTGAATGTGTCTGGAATTTGAGTGTATTTTTACTGGATTATTGTCAAATTATACTTGATATTTACGTTGTGAATAAAACTTTTATAATTTAAAAATTGCGCCAAAACTCGGAAAACCAGACCTTAAACTTTAGACCAATCACTGAGTCTTACAGTAAAGGCACAACAAAACACATGTTTTTTGTTTACAAAAAGTTTTGAATCTCAAAGTGAATGTCAAAAGTTTGACAATAATCCGGTGAAATTAGTCTATAATATTGTTAAAAGACAATAATCTTGTATATAAATCATCAAATCATGTCATTAAACATCAGATTCGGCAAAAAATATCTGAAAATATTAATCATTTTCACCATTATTTTCATAATCAGTGTTTTTATTCATTTAATTTCAAATAACAACAAAAATGTAAACAAACCCAAAACTAACCAAAAAACTAACCAAGAACTAAAATCACTTAATAATCTTGATGATTACCTTGTTAAAAACTATGATAACTTTGAATTCACCGATGAAAACAGTGATAACATCACAGGTTTCGCCACAAAACTAGTGCCAAATGTCGTCCATTACGTGGTTTTAGACAATCCTTATATGGATTTCAATCACTATTTGTCCGTAAAGTCGGTTCTTAAGCACCAAAACCCCAAACAAATCATATTTCACTGCAATTGCGTTGAACTCAAAGGCAAGTATTGGACACAACTGAAGGACGGCCACACTTTCGGCGATAATCAGACGTTACGTGTCCACCAAATTGCGAAACCGGACCATATCTTCGGCAAAAAGCTGTCCTCAGTTTACCACATGTCAGACATCGCGAGGATTGAGATAATGAAGACTTTTGGCGGTATATTCCTCGACAACGACGTGTTTGTCGTCAAATCATTGGACCCTTTCCTCAAATACGAGTTTTCAATCGGTTGGCCGCTGAAGGAGTCCATAGGTATGGATATAAAACTGCTTTCCCTCTCGATTAACATGCAAAAACCTCTCCTAGGTACACAAGTGCTGATTGGCCACAAGAACGCCCGGTTCCCACACCTGTGGTACGAGTCATACCGTAAATACCGGCCCAACCGCTGGTACTACAACGCGGGCCAACTGCCCACTAATGACATATTAGGCAGAAAGCCATCCCTTGTGCACAGAGAGCGCACCCGATTCGGTGTCCATAACTTGGTTCCTATGCTTTACAACGATTTATACCCCTTTTGGCGGAAGAACTTCTTTACGGTTCACTTACTTTCCAGACATAAGTCATATTTAGTGCCAAACGACGGCATCGCTTACTTCGATGAGAACAACATTAAGACATATAATAAGACTTTCGGTCAAATGGCAAGACTTGTCTTATACAACACCACAGATGTGGTCATCCATTGAGTCCAGGGGTCACCCATTGAGTGGTCACTCAACAGATCCAACTCTTAAGAGATATTCTTCTCATTAGAGACAAGTATTTGACTTTTGAGTCAACTATTGAACAGAATCTCAATTTTTATAAGTTTTTACTCGTTTATAATTAACATGTTAAGTTTTTTAGGTTAAAATAACCAAGATCTATTTAAAAATCAATGAGATTAACAATAAGTGTTCTAATTGATCATGGTATTTAATGATTAAAACGATGATTAAAGAACTTATTCAGCGATAAGTTGAACAGCTTTTGAGCTCAATTATTTGTTCTTGGTCATTATTCAAAAATAATTTTACCCAATCTATCGATTTATCAATAAATTCTTGAGATGTGTCCACTAAATGGTTGACAATCCCTAAATCCAGGGCTTCTCTGGCAGTCAATATTCTTCCCGAGAGGATTAGCTCCAAGGCTTTAGTGTAGCCAACTGTATTGACCAGGTAAGTTCCCCCTCCCCATGCTGTTGACACCCCGATACAACAGTGGACAAAGCCTATCTTGGC
The DNA here is from genome assembly GCA_034697865.1 of Oribatida sp. Taxonomy (NCBI): domain Eukaryota; kingdom Metazoa; phylum Arthropoda; class Arachnida; order Sarcoptiformes; species Oribatida sp. The sequence goes on from JAQGAR010000541.1 coordinate 8,908, forward strand.
AGTACTGGCCATAACACGTAAATCACAGGCAATGGCTATCTCTGCGCCACCGCCTAAAGCCATGCCATCAATGATTGCAACTGAAAGCAGCGGCAGTCCCTTCAAACGGCTCAGGTTTGAGGTCATTTGACTTGAGTACTGAACACCGGCCTCTTTGCTATCAATGACCTGAGCGAGGAAAGCCAAGTCTATCCCGGATGAGAAAAATCCTTTAGCACCGTATATAACGACTGCCTTTCCCTTGAGAACAGAATAAATAATTATTATTATTTTATAAATTAAGATTTGTTACAGTTTTCCACTTTTCCAAGATTGTTATCGCATCTGAGAGCTCCTGCATAAGTTGGCCGTTTATGGCGTTCCTCTTCCTCGGATTGTTGATACAAATAGTGGCCAAACCTATGTCTTCATCTCTGGACAGTTCTATACACCCGTTCGCTGTATTTGACATTTTAAGTGTAAATAAAATACGCAAAATACAAATATAAGTCAAGTTTTATCCAAGGACAAATCAATTTACATAGTTTACTTATCAAAATTTTTTTATTTAATTTTCCTTAAACAGAATAATTCATTAGCTCAAGGTAGTTAGTTCCCAAATTGGTGTATATTTTATAATTTTATACATAATTTATATAAATATTTATATCACGTGATAGAAAAATATATCAAAATTCAAATATTCCTGAAAATTGGCTTGAAATAAACTTGTTGAAATTATTTGAATCATAATTTTGTTTTGGTGATAGTTATCTTAGATTTATCAGAATCCTCATGTTCATTATCAAGGTCATTTGCCATGTTTGACACTGTTGCAATACATTGTGAAGTAGAATTTAGTTTTATGCTGGGTTCTTGTTCAGATGTACTAGTTGAACTCTCTTCAACATTATCATGGTTATTATTAGGTAGAAGTTTCAAATATTTTTTCACCACACTGTAAAGTTGAGCTTGATTATCTTTTGTTTTATAAGTGTTTTCATCGGTATTATTCGCATTCGGTAGTATATAAAGTGAACTTGCTGACTCTGAATTAACTTGGTTTGGTTCATCAATCTTTTCCACTGAATTTCTCGGTGGTAATTGTGGGGGGGTTCATTTGAATAGCAAATAGGAAAGGAAATTAGGTATTCAATAAACACACCAGTAGTTAGGGTGACCAGATGATTTTTCGGGTATCCTGGACAATTGTATAAAATCCAAAGAAAACAAGCATGTACATTTCCTGGACATTAATGTAGACGAGAGGGTTGAGACGAAATCAAAATCTTTAGAAAAGGCAAGCACAATTCTCAACATTTTCACGTACTGTGTGATTTGAACAATGCAAATTCCAGAAGAAAAGATGAACTCGAGTGAGTCATTGGGTTAATTTCATAATATGTTTGCGTAAAATATTAATAAAAACATGTTTCTCCTGACTAACTGACTAACCTTGGTTCGATAATTGTCTATTAAAATTCAAGGTTAGCAATATTAAATAAGTCAGAAAAAAGACAAAAGTTGATGCCTTATCTTGTTGACGGGTTTCAAACCACGAGAAAATCACTTTTACTTCGAAATCTACATTTACTCTATTCTTTTGTAGGGAATGCCTTTCTTAGAAAGTCTCCGATTTTAAGTTACACTGTAGTGAACAAAATTTATCAGCTAATTGCCATGTCGAAATAATTAAAGAAAAGTTGAATTAGCCAAGATTAAACCATAATAATCGAGAGAGTTTAAAAAGTAATAGAACAAAGTTATTGTATCAGAATACATTGAAATAAATCAACTGTTTGAGTAAAAAAAAAGTCATTGATAATTACATTGTACATTTTTAGAATTTTTTTGACTGCTTTCCTGATTGTCTTCAGTATTGGATATTAATAATCTCATTTTAATCTCATCTCATATTAACATATCATATTATAATTTAAAATCTGAGAGTTTTTACTGGAGGTAATCCCTTATTTAAAATATTTAATATTAAAAACACTTTAAAATGTTAATGAGCTGATTTGTAAAGCAGTCAGGTATTTTATGAGTGATCACTTCAAAGTAATCTTAGTAATTAAATTCACATTTTTTTATGCAATGCGTTTGAAAAGCGTATAAAACACTAAAAATATATTGATTTCAATGATTTTACTTTTGCTTCGATTGGAGTTCACATCGACTTTGAAATGAATTATTTGAGTTATTTTATAGTTTTATGTCTGTCCTCCGCTACGGCCGTATTGGCCGCCGCGAAGAAGGATTGCAATATGAATAGGTTCGATGAACACTCGGCCAACTGCTTTGCTCAGTTTGGTCTGGATGAGCTTAAATTTCCAGAAACATCAAACGATTTGAACGCATACTGCAGGTAAGGAAAAATTTGCTTGTTCTAAACCAGGCATCACCAAGGTGTGATAATCGAAAGCCCACTCGTCCTAAGCCTAAAAAATCCCAAAAATCACCCTGAGCGCTAAGTGATTTTTGATGATGCTTGGTCAATTATATAACATTAATGTTCTAAATGTTATCATGCCATATTTTTAGAAAAGTGAGAGCTAGCACAGACTTCTCCAAACAATATGGGGATAACTGTCTGAAGAGCACATCCCAAACTTTGATGTCCTTGGCCTCTTATAACTTCGATGTTGTTAACAAACCCTACTGTTCCAAAAAAGGTAAGATGAAGGAGCAATTTATCACGTGGGCTAAATGTGGTAATGCGGGGAAGGAGACGACCAAGTTGTGCTGGAATAAAATGATCACAATCATGGGAAATGCCATGAAAGTCAAAGAGACCAAAAAGAGAATTCCACTGATTTGCTGGTAATTAAAATATAGAATTCTTTGCTTGCTCAAAATCTAAACTGATCATAATTGCAATGTCCAAGCACCTATTATGAATGGATCAAATGCACAGGCGACTCCCTCACTTCAATGGGGCCCAGCATCTGTCCCAAAACGTCTGTTGATGGCTACATCAATCACATAAATAAGGCCAGTGTGGACTCGATGAATCTGATCTGTTCCAAGTATGACAACGACCCCAAGAAGTGCGAGCCTTATATGAAGGAAGGGATTATGACCAAGCTCAAGAAACCGCATAAGACTCCTCTCCTCTATGTCTTCGAAGTCTTTGATAAACTATAATTTTTCTCACTTATAATCTATAATATACATACATATACATGTATGTTTATCTATTAAAGTGTGTCCGTTAAAAAATATCACTTTATTGTGAGTTGGGTTCAAAGTTGAACAGTTGTCAGGGACATATTTAACGAACACACTTTATGTGTATATTATACTTATAATATAGATCTATTAAAAATCTATAAGTAATTAGTTAGACAAACTAAAATTGTTTTATTTTATTTTGTGAACTAAGTCTCGGCATTAAATGCGTTTAACTTATTAGAGCTAACATTTAATAGTATCAAGGTTATTATTTAAAATTTTACTAACACTGAATTGAATAAAATTAAATTTTCTATATTTTCTTCATCTTTTAAACCAGTTTGGGCAAGGTCAGTATAGTAGAAAAATATTGACGAATGATTTTAGACAAAGTGTGCTAGGTTTAATTGGTGAACAACTTTTATCAGATTAAAAGCAGCAAATTCTAACCAGGGGTCACCAATGGGGGGGGGGGGAGGCGATATTTCACAAAATCACTCCCCCTGAGCCGGAAAAATTGGACAAAATCCCCACTGAGAGCGAAAATATAAAGGCCTCCCCCCCTACAGAAATTGTCGAAAAAAGTAGGAAAATGGCCGCCGCGCGCAGCCCTCACTTTCGGTAACCAAGACTTTTGTCAGACATTTGAGGATTAAATGTGTTGACCACAAACTCTTCCCTCAAATCACTGACTGTTCTTATAGTGAGACTTCTGTGTCGGACGCCTCTAAAGTTATGCATTCCTTTGATTTCTAAAAATTAAGAAAATATTAAGAAATCGTTTGACAATAGGTTTGACTGACATTGAGTTCAGACAACAAATACACGACACGAGTGCTGTCCATCTCTTTTTTGATGTCTTATTTATTGGATTTACTGTCTTTGGGGTAAACTCTTTCCTTTAGGTGTGATCTGTATTTTCAACACATTTTTCGCTCATTTGATGGCAGTATTGAGGAACTCTTCTAAATGTGTGGCCATAACTGGTCTGCCAAACAGCTCTTTGAGTAGTGCTGACACTATTCACTCTGCCGTTGCCTTCATTTTCAGTATTTTAATCTATAAATCCTTTTCTATGAGAATTTCGACCACAATTTGAACGGAGATAACCTCTTCTGTGCATCCCTTCCCTCTAAGGATATGACTTTACCGACGACTATCGCACCGTCCAAATAACCCAAAGGTTCACATTTACTGAAAACCGGTTCCGTTAAATGAGAGGACATTTGTTTTCAGTAATCCTTTTTGTGCCAAAAATCGGTCACAACTTTCAAGTGTTTTGTCTGTCGTTTGAAAACATTTGTAATTAAATAAAGTGAAGAATAGATTGTTTTGATCCCTACCTTCACATCGATGTCGTTCTGACCACTGATTGTCTGCAGAAGTTTCGCGGATAGACTTGAGGTCAGAATTAATTTTGTTGAATAGGTTTTCCTTTTCTGTGCGGATTCAAAATCGCGACTTAACTCGGCATAAGTTTTGTTTACAAATTGTTTTATCGATTAAAACATACAAAAGACTAAAAACTGACGACTTGTTATCTAATACTGAACTCATATGACGTCAATATTTGTGTCTTTTATTATTGTATTGAAAGTAACACAAATGAAAACAAATTAATTTCAAATAAATAACGTTTGAAATTATTTTGTGAGAAATTCCTATTAAAAGAAAATAATTGTATTTTTGTAGAAATTGTTGGTTCGTTAACACATAAAAGCGGAATAAAGGTTGAATCCAATTGTACTCTACACTAGATTAAAATTACTAAAATTCTTAACAAGCTCTTGAAGTGAATTAAACTAGTTCATTTTATTCTGGGTATTGGGTAATTTTGAAAGTCCTCGATTATAATTATTAACTACTTAAATTGTGATAGGTATAATGTGGGCCAAAAGGAAATTTAAGATAAAAATTAAAAAGATAACATCTCTCAAAAAAGAAAGGGTTTCCTTCCTAATATATTCACATAGTTTAACTCAAATTAATTTATAAAAAAAAGTATTCCATTCATTTTTTCATTTAGAAAAAATTATTTGTTCAGTTAA
>JAQGAR010000542.1:0-14094 GCA_034697865.1 Oribatida sp.
AAGAGTAAACTCATCAAAAAGAAAGTTCTAAAAAAGGAAACCAAAAAAACTTAATCTGAAGAAAGTTTTCTAATATTTGATTAGAATTTCTTCTTAGAAGACATTAAAAGACTTGTATTGTCATCAAGGTCTGGCATTACAAGAAATTGAAAAATGCAATTAATTAGAGTTTTGCATGTGACTTTATCACATTAAATTTATTCGTGAATTATTAGACTAGCCCTGGAGGTTAACTTCTGCATTTTATTAAAAAATCACATTATTAGCTGTTTGTGAGGTTGAAATTGAGTCGACTGAGTGAAATTTAGTAAAACTGAGTCGACCACCCTGGTGTTTCAAATGCAAATTCAGACTTATATTTAATTAGAAGTTCCACAGACATGAAACCAATTAATCTTGTTTTGGGTTTCGAGACCTAAACTGACTTATTATACAAAACAAAAGTTATATAATTAGATAAAAAGGGGATAAATGCAAAACTTTTACACAAAACCAAAGATTAAAATGTTATGTGTTTTGTCACATCTGAGTTAAAAAAGGACTTTTTATTATACAATTACATAATAGATGAGCCATAAGTCGCATACAATGTCTCACATAAAAGTTGTATGAAATTCTTGGCTAAAATTGGTTGGTTTGGAGGCGATGGAGAGAAAACATCTCTTAAATGTTCGCAATAAATGTTGAATACATTTCTCAATTGTTTGAATGTGTTTTTTGGTTAAGGCGTGAGGGAAGTGAAGGGAAGGCCTAATTTTCATAAGTTCCAGAACTGTATGACTTATCGAATTGAAACCGAATTCATGGATAGTTAGAGTTTCAAAAACGACTGACATTTGTGTACAAATGAATGCCAATGCAATAAAAGAATGAGTTGAGGAAAGACTCACTTCTTCTGATAAAGAGTTGTTCTCACAGTCAATGAGTATTTGCTTTCGGGAGATAAGAGTTTTCCATTGGAATGTATGCGATAGTGAGAAGGGATGAGTGCAATCACTTTGACTCTCACTATTACACAATCATTTTATGTGTCAGCCCCTAATGATAGGAAACGCATCAAAACACAGGGTTGCCAACTGTGGCAGGCTCATTCTAACCAAATATTTGGGTAATTCAAATAATGTAGATAAGTTTGAACAAGCATGCATTTTTGGAATATCATTTTTGAAAATTTTTTTGAAATTGGCACATTCTTTCATAAATAACAAATATTCACCCTGATATTCTGGTCATCTCTGCTATAATAGTCATAAGGAAGAGGCAAACACTCGACTGAATTGAAGATATATTTATATCAATCGAGAGTTGAGTGCAGTTTCAATAAAAATCTACAATAATTTTGCAGACAATTTGGTTCGTCAGAGAATTGAGAAAAATATTTGTTTATAAAAACTGTTTATAAATGGCATTTGAATCGATGGCTAATCACTAATATGATTGTGTCGTTTTGTTTTCTGATAAGACATTCCACTCCACCAGTAATTGGATGAGACATTGAGTTGAGAGACAACTCTATCGGTGTTGACCCGAATCTGGTCTTCAGAGCGTAAAGATTAAGCGCTAACTCGTGTCCCCTAATGTTCGGCATTTATACTACAAATTATGGTTTGTATAGAATGTATACCACTTCTGAACTCCGATAACAGATAGTGAGTGAAGACAGAGTGAGGAACAGGATTTTGTTTGACTCTATTATTCACTGGATTAATAATTTATGGCCATATCTATGCTGTTATTCCTGAGCTAAACCCCATTCAGTGTCGACAACACTGTACGGGAATAACAGATGAAACACATTAATGTCCGCTAATGGTTGCAGTGATGAGCCCTTTCCTAACACAATGTCCAAAAGTAAAGTAATGAAGAGATGACTGACTCTCTTATCGCTTCATTTCATTTTATGCTAATTTACTTTTACTTTAATTTCAGTAAAATTATGTGATTTTCCTCATAAACCACACCAAAAACTGTGCACTAATTTCATTTTCGCCGTTAATTCAGTGGAAGTACTGATCGGCTCATCATTATTCCGGTCCATTGAATAGGCGATGAAATTCAAAGTGTAAGTTAACTTTTGAGAGCAAATTGTAATAACTTAATAAATTAGAGATAAAAGAGAAAATGAATTAAAATATCCATAAATTTCTATTGAAGTCTTATCGCATCGAAAATATCGTAATTATTATTCATTTCTATCATTACTCACATTATTTATAGGGAAAGAGCTTTTCATTATCGATATATTCAATGGGAGATAAATTAAGATTCATTGGATGTCCAGATATTCTCATATCAAAACCACAATAGCCAAATAACTAGGGTAAATAGGGGTAGGGGTCCCCTACTAGGGGACGTCATTGAAAAATTATGCCTAAAACATAAGTTTCAAAGAAACAAAATTTAATTTGTTTAAAGAAAATATTATTTCTTTGACTTAAATTATTTTTAAATTGTAATTTTCAATTGCTATGGCTTTTGATTGAAGACCTGTTTGGCGATCCCTAAAAGAATTCTGTATATAAGATCATGTAAGAGTAGATTATCAATAAGGGAATAATTTATTGCAATTTGAGGAACAAAACCCAATTGCATGGAATAAATACATGTAGAAGACTGACAGTGAGATTAGACTTTGGATTCATTCATAAAATTATAGTAAATCTAAATTTAAAGACTGAGATAACGGAAAACAGCGGTTAATGCGATCATACGATACAATTTAAAGAGAGGACTCACTCGTAACGAATCGATATATGGCTCGAAATCCCTTCACATAGTCTATTGAGTGATGGCTTTTGAATTCGGCGCTCAGGGATGGCCCGTTTGACATAAGCTGAGGCGGCAAATCATTACCGCAAAAGTTGTCGACCCTCTCCTTTTGGCCATTGATTGTGATAAATACCATGACTATGTCGGCGGCGTCACAACTGAAACACATTAAACGAAGAATTATTAGTTAATTATTACAACATTTGTGTTCATAACAACGGAATCCATAATTTAGAGAATTCTTTGTCTGAAAGTCTTTTGTCGGCAATAATAGTAAAGAAGTGCTTTTGATGGTTGGCTTAAATAATGATAAAATAGTGTGCAATACAATAAAAAAATGTAGTCCTCCTCTGAGGACATGTAAAAACATTATTCCATTCTCTTTGGTATCGAAAAGAAGAGATTGCTTTCAACTTTTTACAGAATATTATTGAAGTTTTGCGAAACCATATAATAAAAGACGAGTAACTCGTATGCAAATTATACACTATTTTCAGTATACTCTTCAACACAATGGACTAAATATGCTTTTGATTATCGTTTAGCCTATTCTTTGCTCTAATCATAAGATAATGTTTGAGTCCAAACAACTGGCGCTCAATGGATAAGAATTTTTTGCTTTCATATGTTTTGAACGAAAATAACGAGAATATAATACATTCGTAACGAATATTATTAGAAAATCATTTGTGTTTCGTATTTTCATTTCATTGTGTTTTTCTTTTATTTATTAGATTTTGATTGAAACGCACGAAAAGTCTTATTTCGCACAGAATTGAATGAGAAATGAAAAATAAAAAACCATTAAACAAATCAAATTGAAGTCAGAAAATGAATGAATGAAATGCCGGCTCAAGAAATCTGTTAAACCTTTAGAAGAGTATTGTTTTCAAAAATATATTGAATAATATTTATGAAGTTTTGAGTGAAAAATCTTTCAAACAAAATATTGAGCGAAGAATTTAATAATTCAAATTCAAAATTTTTACCATTAATTATTTGTGACACAGAGCCACAACCAATAATCCTGGACAATTTATCAAAACATAAGCAAACATATACTTTTCTTATTAAACATAAAGGAGTACACAAAGTGTATTCTACACAAAGTCTTATGTAATATGTGTTCCAATAATATGAAAATTTTACGAATCGCTGAACTCTAACACAGAAATAAGATTCCTATTCCTCGAAGAGTCAGTTGTCGATAGAATATTAGATTTTCTTTGCACTTCAAATGTCTTTTTTATTATTCACCCTTAATATAGAAATCTAACTCTGAAGCTTAGGCTATCAAGGTGTTTTCTACAGGGTCTTTACATAATGTATCAAGGGTTAGGAAAGAAAACCAGAAATAATAAAAATTTTATATATAACACTCAATTATTTGTGATCTCATTTACGATAACTTGAAATCAGATTTAATGATCTCAACGAGGAAGACCTTGGTCATGTTCATAAGAAATAAGAAATATTATTCTAAATAATTCTAAATAGTTGTTTAAAATAAACAATGTGAATTCCTAATTTTAAAGGCCAATGAGGAATATTGGTAAAATCAGGGTTAGCATTATTTCGAGCGATTGAAATCCTGCACGCTACATTAGTTAAATTGACAATTTCAACTCAAGTACACTGGGGATTCATACCCACATAGTTTAGAAGTGTCGACTCAATGAAAAGTTGGTTAAAAATACTTTTTTGTGTACTTACTCTCTGCCGCTCTCATCGGGTCTGTAGAGCTCAAAATCAGTGAAGAGAATCTGAACCCTTTCCTTTCCTTGTCCATTGAAGTGATAGTGGCAATGTACATTTGCTGGATATGGATTGGGATAGTTTGGTGACGTGAATGTGCCGTTCTTTGACACCCGGCTGTCAAATGTTTGATCGCATTGAAAGGCTGTAAACGAGAAAATCAATAGTGATTTGAAGTAATGGTCAATAAAACTAATTTTTGTCACAAATATCTATAATTATGGCATAAAAATGATAATCATTTGAGATAATGACTGCAAGCAAGTCAACAGCTGCTTCTATCACTACAGTTATCTGCAATAACTGACTGATTCTGGCCAGATAGCACACAATACCCGGACCACTCTATTAGGTTAATAGAAATTATTTAATGGCTCAAAGATTTTGCTTTATTTTTCATTCATTCATACAATTAATACGAAGAGTAATAACCATTAATTTTATATATACTCTAAGTTTAATGTTTGGCCAAAAAATGGCATCAAATGAGGGGTTAATTTAGTGTTAATGAAAGTCATATTATGTAATAGAAGTAAAAGTGAACACAAAAGAGAAGTTTTTCTCAAATGGTTTTGTTTAAAGCAAATGTTGCAAAAAATTAACACAAAGTACAAAAAAAGAGCGAAAAAGTCAATTATTCTCAGAAATACTAAACAATTCTCGAAAATTCTTACATTTATTCGTTGGCTTAGAATTTGATTCGGCATTACTTAAAACAATAGTCAATTGGAGAATAATGAGCACTGGGTTTAGGTATAGTCGGATTATGGAGAGTACTGAGTAGCACTTCATATCGATTCTCATCAATCAAACCGTTCGGGAAATCAGGAGAACTGATACTTGAAATTAGAGCAAAAAGTCGTTTGAATTGATTGCTATAATAAACCGAAACACGAATGGAGTGAAATGCAGAACAGAATGAAAGTGTAAGGAAAAGACGCACAGAATAAGTCAGTCAAACGTTAGGTCAAAACATTAATGCAACAAAAAAGATAAGTCAATCTCGAAAAGAGAGTCGTTTTTACTTTCAATTTGTTGGCTCTTGAAATGAAAGTAAGTCTTAACGACACGGAATCCACTGACGGAAAGGTAGGCTATATTGGCATTTCTTATGCGCTCTGTTCGCAAATCAGACAACAAAACACTTTTCACGCAATCAACTGATGACTGATTACTTGTATTAGTTCTGTGGCACAACTCGACTCTCAAATAAGACTTTCCATTAGAGGAGGAATTTTTTGCAAATGCAAAACTGAAAAAAATGCACAAACTTTTCAACGGAATTGGATATCCTGTGAGCGCCAGCAGTGGTTGTGGCCTAACATTGTCTGATGGTTTTACTGCATCGAACCAGTTATGAAACTGTTCTTCACTTCTATATAAACAAGTATGCGATCGAAGAGAGAAATGAGAGGAACTGGTAGTGGCTGTGCTCGAGCCGAACAGCGAAACCATCCAAAAACACATGCGCTCTCCTCTATTAAAATGCTCGATATATTTGAAGTTTAGTCCGAATACATGTCAATAGAGTTGCATTAATGTTGCAAACTCTCCAAACAATGGTTTTGTATTTGTTTGGACCATAAAACAAGTCTATCATTTTCACCAAAATATTCCCCTTAGAATTGATTTACACTTTTTTTTACAGTTTTGTCTATTGTTTAGGACAACCGATAATAACAGAAAACGTATGCTATCTTCGGGGAGAGCTCTCTTTGGACACAGAATATGAAAAACGATTCTAATGACAGTTTGCCTTCAATGGTATCCCTGGGATTCATTCGATGTATAAAAATTCCAATCGATATGAAACTATTCCAGGTTTTCAAAAGAGTGTTTCAATACATGGACTCTATTATAATCTTGAGTTTGAAATCATTATTATTCTAATAATGCTATGAATTCTCTTGAATTGTATTCAGAAATGAATTTTTATCTTCTTTTCGACATATTTTAAATTGATTCCCAAACCAAATGCGGAAATGAATTAAAACGAGAAAATAATTCAAATTAAATGCATAATAAAAAATATTTTCAGAATATATCAACTCTTATGAACTTGGAGCCAATAATGGTTCGGAGAAAATTCATTTATAATGAATTGGATTTTCATATCAACTTTCTCTTATCTGAAAGTCTAAGAAATCATTTGGAAAATGGTTTCGATTAATTGAATCATTAGATGAGGGGTCGATATGAGTTACATAAAGATATAAATAGTAATTCAGTTAATCATTACTTTTTTGTTTCATAAATAGTGTCGTTTGCGACATAACAGACACAAGAGAAACGGGTGAAGCAATTCCTTGAGCTGTGCCCACATTTAGATAACTTGTTTTCTTGTGAGAAATCGATTATTTGAGTCATTGGTTTAAGTGGCGAATAAGCCTTACGTCTGAATAAATACATTCATGGCTTACACAATCATTATTGGGCTCAGACTGAAGTGCAGGTATGAGAGGCTTTGCCTTTGCCTTCCATTCATATAAATGTATAACAAATAATAAATGTATTTGCATTCATATGATTATAAATATCTGCCTTATTCTCAAGATAGGGCTCATTGTCTTTTTGTATGTCTTTGGTATTATTGAAGACTTCTGTGGGATATTAGAGATTCGACACAACTGTCTCTCAAAAACTGAAAATTTCATTCTTTCACTTTCAAGAAATACATTAAACTTTGTTTTCTATTGATTTCTATTTATTTTAAGGCAAACATTCAATTCTGAAGTGAAATAAAAAACAAAATCAGTTTTTTGGTCAGAATTGTTGCCAAAAGGAGCATAAGATTTATATGGAAGTTCTGTCTCTTTAATAATGCAAACACTCCAAAGATTTTTCATAACTTTCAATAACTAAGAAATTTGAATATATTCCTCGGTATGTCTTTTACTGAGAAATATCTATAAAGATGATATAACTATAAGTTATGAAATCAAACGTCGAAAGTTTAATAAAGAGAGATTAACGGCGATTTTGTGGCTTTCCATTGATTGATACTCAAAGTGTTTTATCTGAAAATCTCATTAACATATTCAGTAATGTCAACAGCTCTGCATTTGACTAACTCCGCCGTAAAAGTGAAAGACATAATCATTAAGTAATTACGAATCTGTCAAATCCTTTACGTTTGAGGCGAGGGATGAGGTTTGGGAGCGCACATTGCGTAACACTGTTATTACACTAATATAAACATTGTCAGTTAATTTCCTAACTCTTAGGGGAGTGAATCAGATATTCATACATTGACGTTAGTTTCAACACATAAGACTTCAAACAAAAACTATATTACATACAAAACCTACAAAAGTATATTAATTTTTGTCGAAAATATTTTATTTTCGATCAAAAGTCGTGAATTACATCAAAAGCGACAAAATCTAAAGTGTTTTCACTCAAAAAAGTGAAATCTAAACAAACTCTATATTTGTGTCAAAAGTTATTCATTGAAAAAATTCCTTCTTTTGGGTAAATATTGAACAGAATTTTCTTTAGAAACACAAGTTTTAAACAAAAATTAAAAACTAAAGTGTCAGCGATTAAAGGGAGTACCCAAGTATTGTTGGCAGCAATTCTTGTTAACAAAGCTCTTTGAAAAAATTTAATTGAATCGAGTGAGTCTTAAAAGGCTCTAAAACGGATACCTTGCTCATTACCGGAGATTAAAGTAATGGTGTACAGACGTGCCATTTTGCACTGCCATCAGTCATCTGAAGGGCTCTATTATTCTTATTTAAAATCATTAAATTTTAAAAATAACTTTCCAAAAGTGTTAAATAAGTATGTAGGGTTAGTGTCTGATGGCTGTCTTAATCGAATAGCACTAATCCTAGACTAGTGTTCAGTTGAGAGCACTCCATGAAATAATTCATTACTACATATTCGATAAATCTTGGTTCTCATCCAATTCCAGAACAGATTTGAGAAAAGTCTGGCGAAAAGTATTCTCCAAAAATGAATCATTCATTCCGTTCATCAGTTTTTTGTTTTGATAAGACGTATTGGAAATATGAGAAGAGGACTGGGCCGCTGTTCGAGAGCTACTTCAACAATGAGATTATTTTCATTTAATAATCTTATCTGAAGTCTGGCAGAGAGTCCTTTAATATGGCATACGATGAGAGGCCTAACAATATATGCATTAAAAGACTGAAATCCATAGCAAAACAAATGGAGTTCCACTCAAAACTAAAGCAATAAAATAAGTTTAAATCGATTGCATTATTTCTGATGACTTATGTTTTTACTAAAGTATCAACGAATCTATTTCCAGATAACATTTCTAAGTCCCAGTAATTTATTTCCAAAAAGTAGTATAAAATGAATAGAATTTATTTTAAATGAATCTATTCTACAAAGTATTCAAAAATAGATAAAAAGCACTTTTATATTATTTTTAAAACGAAAGAGACTAATTTTCAGTCAAATAAAAGAGCCTAGTCCCTTTTCATTAAAACAATTTAATTATCGGCTGAGAAAAGGCTGTTTGCGATAAGAACTGATTCTATCCTCTAATGAAAGACCATTTGATTTCTTATTGAATTTTGACTGAATTAGTCGATCCAATAATAGTGGTATCGCTTCAATACGTAGTACCCGAGTTGAGTAACGGGGGACTGGCTTAATTTAATAATGGACTTTAAAAATATTGCTAAGAATAATCAATAAAATTCCCAAGAAAATTAGTTTTAATAATTGTTGCATTTAAGGCTTAAAATTCAATTTATTAATTGCATAATAACTCATTGTTTCATATTTGATAGAGACTGGCCCTGAATTCCCTTCTGTGCTGAAACAACTATTTATAATGGGATAAGGCATAATTCCCCTAAGATATTGGCCACCTTTGGCAGAGTTTCGACCCAATTCTTTGCCAAACAATTGGAGCTCAGAATGAACTGAGTCCACATCTGATTGTATGGTTTGTAATGTGGAGACACATAATAATAATAGATTACAAATCCTCTTAGTGTTGGGTCGGAAGGCTATTGAGCGAAGAAAATAATAGTATGTATTGACTCGAACCTATCCTTTCATCCAATGTATGTTAAAATTAATTTAGTGTTTGTGTGCTTCGCATAACAGCAAAAATTTATAACCAAACCTAAAGCAATGTTTCTCTCTATTGACTCGACGACTGTGTATGAGATGAGATGTGAATACAATTAGTTCGCACTGTTGTGAACAACAGTACCTCTAATGGTTGTGCAACATTGCACAGGGATCCAATTCCTGCATCAATGGACACGAATGGAAAACTATGTTCTAATATTTCATACGAATTGTTAGGTAATGAAAGCATTAAATGAGAATTTCTTGCAATTATTGCAAATCACATTTTCTGACTACTTTCGCAATGATTATTTCCGTGTTATTACTGATTCAATCAAGGTAAGGTACATGAAACATTAACATGAAGTTTCCAGGGTTTAAAGAGATTATTAATGGAGTTAAAATCAATTAATTTATTTGACATTTAATACATTTTGAATACTAAGCTATTAACTTTTTTGTTGTTATAATTGAATTTTTGATGTAATATTCATTAAAAATTAAATAAAATTTCATAAATTGTTAATTCAATTGAAGACCATTAAAAACGGTTTCAAAAGGCTATCATTTTAATGGATTTTTGCTGAAAATTTAATAATTGAAAATTGCTTTTCAATGACCAAAGTTTGAAAGTTTCAAAAAATCATTTCCAGAATTCAAAAGCAAAAATTTTTCAATAAATTCCAAATATTTGTAGAAAATTGTTCAAAACATGAAATCTAAATCAATTAAATTAAACCATGCCATTTATCAAGTCAAGTTTTCAAATGTCAAAGTTAAACATGCACTTCCCTTAACCAACAATTAATTAGAAAAATATCTTTGTCTTAATCCAATATCAGTGAGGAGAGGGTAATGACAAAATATCTCATATCTCTACTGCAATGCCTAATAGGGCTGAGTCTTCCAAATAAAGGTTAATGGATGATATATACCCAGAGGATTTATTATAACCGAATGACGCCATTGAATGTCTAATTCATTCGGAAATTAAAGCGATTATCACTGATCTCAAGTCAAAACAAGATTAAAGTGGAAATTAAAGAACAAAATAGAGAAATGGCACAGTACCTTCAAATATATTATTAACAGTTCTTGTATAATTTGTGAATTGAATATCAGATGATTATATGCTCAGAATAATTGAGTTCACTAGAATTCACTTCAACTCAAGAGTTAATTTGATATTCAGTGCGAATAAAAGATGGAAATATCAGATTAAGTAAAGTTTTATCCGATTTTCTCTAAGATTTTATTCAAAGACTGAAAATTCTGTGAGAATTGAAACAGAATTTTTTTGAAAATTAATGGTATTATAACACATATAATAGAGTTTAAATCAATATTTTTTCGTTCAAATAATCCTTTGTTGAGAGACTGTCACAACATTTCCGAATATAAGACTAAACATTGAAAGTAATTCATTTTAAAAAATAATACAGATTTATATTCTATAATATGATTGAAATGCTGTATAAAAGTTTTGAATTTGTTTGATATATAAAGAGGGGAATAAAACTCATGCAATAATATACGAGGCATTTTTCTTTGTGTAAGCAAGCCCAAGGATTTTCGATTGAAATCCATAGAAAAATATGATGGATAGTCAAGTTTAGATTTAATACAAGCTTTCTCTAAATACCTGTGCTATCGGTTTGGAACACTGTTTAACAAATCTATGTCTTCAGTCTTTATGAGTGTATGAAAGCCTTAATTTGAGCCCCGAATGAAAGACTGAATGAAAGACTGGATGATATTAAATACCATAAAAGAAATGAAGACTGTTTTGAACGGAATCTCTTTACTGACTCTCATTTAATAGAACTGTTAATAAAGGTTTGTATAAAAGCCAACAGAAAATACATTAAAAGAGAATTCAAAGTAATTTTATTTTATTTCTTTGTGATGTCATTCGCGTGAATACAACAGAAATGGTATCAAATCAGACAAAAACGACATTTTCACGGTTCATCTGATGAGTCAAATAATGCAAAACAACTGCAGGGAATCACAAGGACTTCAATAGTAATTTCAATCAAGAAAACCAATATTTGTGTAGAATAGCAAAGTAAATTATATCAAATGATAGTTTGCCTTGCTCATCAAAAGCAATCTTCAAATTGACCGGAATTGCCTGTACATAGCAACTTCTATTACCTGATTCATTAACTTGGTCATTCCTTTCACGACAATAAGTACAGGATTTCATTGAAAACATTAGAAGAACACAAAAGATAATAAAAACAATGGTAACTGAAAAAAGAGATAACTGAAGTTAGTTTTCACTGACTAATAAATGTGTAATACAGATAAGCCGACCATTAGTTGCGCTAATATGGAGAATATGTCTGATTTGTTTCTAAAGAGTTACTCTTTGGGCTGTTATTTAAGAAAAGAGTGGCAAAGATATTGACATTTGATAATAAGCCTTATTTATCATATGTCACATAAAAGACAATGGCTTTTGGCCTCCAATTTTCAGTTCTGGTATTATTATTTTTATGGCAACAAATGTGAAAAAGTGGACACAGTTTTGCGTCAATTTATATTCAGTGTCCAAACAAATTGTTTCGTTGAAAAAGATTTGTAATTTAAGACCCAATCCATATTATTTATTGTTTTTGGTTTTTACAACTATTCTGGCAATTTTATGTGCTCCAGGGTAATTGATTTGTGTGCGAGAATCATAAATAAATGATATTTACGCTTAAATATAGATTAGTCTCTCTGCAAAGGAATTGTGTAAAAGTAAACTTTACTTACCGGGGGTTAATGTCGGTACAAATGGAAATAATTTCCCGCTGTTACTATCGGGTTCTGAAAGAGACATTTCAAGAATATTTAGATTTGTGTTCACTGAACACACATTCAAAACATTATTCAATTAAAATGCATTCAAATCGATGTAACGAAAAGCACTCTAAAACCGAAAGTTCATTAAACAGAGTATTTATTCATTAAATACTGGAAAGAACTCAAATAATTTATCTGAAGTTGAATTAAATACAGAAAAAGTTATTTGTTTATCAGTTAATCTCATTAGTCATTCAAAAGTTTGTTTCGACAATTATTTGATTGTCTTTATTCAAGAAAAACAATTAAGAGATTAATGGCTTTAATTAAAAGAATTCATTTTAAGGATCATTTATTGCATTTCCATACACTTCCTGAAAGCATATGAAGAATGGCAAATCGATTAACTCCGAGGACAATTATTTTCAAAAATAACGACGAGTTGATCGTTAATTTCAGGAAAAATCATTTAAATATTCAAATTCACTGAATTTTGATTCTCTTTTCAATTTGAATGAAAGGTTTACAGCAAACAAAAGCGACGGATATTTTGCTCAAATATTTGACCGAAAAATCGATTTTTAGTGTTTGAAAGTATCGGAAAAGTGAAAATAGATTATTATTTAATGTCAAAACCACAGGAATTCTGGATTCAAGTCAACGGTGCGAAACATCATTTCCGTGGCATAACATAAATGACTGTTTCTATTAAAAATTATTTTTCTCATTTTGCGGCTAACAATTAAGGTCAAAGGCCACTTTTGTTTGATTCCAATTGCAATTTAAGCATGATTGAAGTTTAATAAGAATTCAACAGAAAAGTTTTATTTTATACTAAAGGGAAAAGGTCAATTTCATCATTTATCAACTTAATTGGATTTTGATTGAAACCATCTTTTCTTGTTGCCTTGATAAATTGAAAGAGGTAAATTAATTAGATTTAATTGGAACGAGCAAATTAAACTGTGCCATTGCTAATCGATAATCCAGTTATCTGAGAGTTTCTAATGTTTTAATGGAATTTATTTACCCCTTATTCATGAAAATGGCACAAAGAATCCCATTTTGACTTTTGTTTTGAATATTCTTCTGAGAGACGAAGAAAACAATAATAATTGAGAAGAACTCGTGATAACTGGCCGTATGTCTGGACTCGAATTTTCAATTTATTGATACAATTGACAAATATATTGTGAAAGCAATAAAAATCGAGTTTTGAAGCGAAAAAGAGAAAGAAAGGAAACAATAGCGACACAAATCTCGATAACAGAATAGAGTGACCAACTTTCCGAAAACAACAAACTAACCACAATAGATCTATAAATTACGATAAATTTAAAAACTAATTAAAATCTTTAAAAATATATGTTTGTAATTTGTGCCAAGTATGCCCTTTGAACAGGGATGACCAGGGGGATTAGGTGTCTAAATCTCAGTCGAAAATTTTAACCCACCTTAGATCCCTTAGAGTTTCGGAATTTGTCTATCCCTGCCCTTTATCTTGAATAAGTTATTTCCTATAAGTTAAGTACTTTCTGGTACGAGTAAACAATATTTGCACCTAACTTTTGTACCATGAAAGTATCAGGGAGAATTTCATTGAATGTGTTAACCGTTGTAACGAAATTCAAGCCGCGTATAAAGTTTGGATTTTTGCTGTTTCTATCATTTGCTGTAAATCTCTTTTATTTATGAAACAATATTAAGAGAAAAGTGGGAAAA
>JAQGAR010000543.1:0-14059 GCA_034697865.1 Oribatida sp.
GAGAGAGTTATTTGAAGGAACTCCGGAAAACTTATTTAAAATTCAAACGTGTGTTTTGTGTTCATTCAAATTCTCAGTTATTGATGTTTGCATAACACACATACCAAAAGCCCCATATTTCCCCCTTTTCTTCAGAAAAAAGTTTGCATAAAACTGTGAATTACTGCAAATCTCATGAATATATAATTCCATTGATGGAACCGAATAGAATCGTCTTTTCTTCCGATGAATTTAATCTTTTCGAAGATTTCTTTCAAAAGTCTAGTTTTAAAAAAATACTTAAAAACATTATTTGCAAAATGAAAAACATTTCAATTGAGAAACTATTAAGAAATTTCATGCATAACATCACAATATTTCAATAAGAGACAGGTTTTTCTTCGCATTTTCATAATCTCAAACATTTTAGTCTTTTTTTCATCAAAATTATACTAAAAATCATAATGAATTTTGTGTCAAATTTCACTCAGCTATAAAACAGAGCTTAAAATTAATAAAATATTTCAATAATTTGACGAAACATTTCTTATTTTTCATTTTGTCGCAAATTTTAAAATGGATTACATCTCAAAAAGCAATGAATTTTATTCAAAGAAAAAAAAAGAAATTCAAAACTAAACGATCGATTCTTTGCACAGAAGTGGAGGAAGAATAGGAATGAGAATAAGAAGACTTATAGAAAAGAATCGATTACTCAGTCTATGAACAAAAGAAGATATGATAAGTAATTTGATTTTGAGCCTTCGAGCCAGGGATGCGGACGGACTCCTACCTCAGGCCGGTAAAAATCCTAAACTCAGGGGTGTAGGGGGTATTTCGAAAAATTTTGTCTAAATTTTAAATAGGCAAAAAATGAAAACCTTTTTAGGTCTTTTTTCCCAAATTTTCTGAAAAATTCCTAAAAAACCCAAGAGAAATTCAGTGGGAGTATTTGGCCTATACCCCCGTTCGCAACCCTGCCTTTGAGCCCAAGTGTATAAACAAAGTGTTAAAAATACTATCACTTTGTAGAAAAATTCAAACAAAACATGAATTCTATTATTTATGTGCAAATGTGGTCTCAAATACATTAATAAAGACTAAGAAAACATTAATTTCCTGATGAATGTTAGACAACGGCCAAAGATTGGAGTGCCACTCCTCTACAGAGGGATTCTCTCCTCTTGAGGAGCTAGGGCTCGATCTTCTCACTGACCTTTTTTTAGCTCTGAATTTTGCTTCAAAGAGAGTGGGCCGTATTAGGGATCGATTCACTTGATCCAAGTGTATGTGAGCTGAGACATGAGCTGTCGGTCACTCAAAGCTCTGGTATATATTTCTTTGCTGTGTCAGCACCAGAGGCACTCAAGTGAAAAGTTGTTCATTAATTTATTCACTTCATTGACTTAAATAATATGGTAATGACTTTTGCCCGTTCAAAGATAATCATTTAAAGAATTGCACTGGTGGCTTTTTGGCGTTAAGGTTGAGGACAGATCTTATAAAAATAATTATTGTATTGATTCCTAAAAAATCAATAAGTCATTGAGTTAAAAAACAACTGATTATAAGAATGAGCAAAGAATTTGTGATTGAAATAAACGGTTGACTGAAAATTATAATACATTTTGAGTGCAAAATTGCTTATCTTCTGAAATGAATCGGAAATGAAATCCATTGAAAAGATGACAAACAAGAGTTAGTCATTCATTCAAATTTGGTTAATAAAAGTTATTGATGTATTAAAAGCACTCGTATGTCGCTACGAGATTGCCCAAGTTCCTCTAAAACTTCCTTTAAGTTCTACTCAAATAAATTAGTGACAAGATATGTCTTCCTTTCAATAAAAACTTATAGCAATCGGAAAAATAAAATGAAAAATAATTTCTAATGAATTGGGCTCATCTTTTTAAGACTCCTATACTTCATTGAAAAATAAGCTCTCAAACAACTTTCAATAAATCTATTATTTTTCACTCAACAAATCTCTCTCTCTCTCTCTCTCTCTCTCTCTCTCTCTCTCTCTCTCTCTCTCTCTCTAATATGACACTTCTATCGATCCCAAGATAGACATAGATAGACAGAAAGACAGATAGACAGAAAGAGAGAGAGAGGAGAGAGAGAGAGAATTTTATAGAATTTAATGTCTCCGGAAACTATAATAAATTGTAGAAAGAATTTGAGTTTTTATTGAAAATAATAAAATGAGAATATTATGAAAATATTGCGACAAAAAAATATTATTCTTATTGAAAGTGTATTTCGTTATCCGCCACTTCTTTTGCTTACTTTCGTCCAAACCCTTAAATAGTTTTCCGTTCGCTTATTGTGAAGGTATTGACAAAGAAGAACTTTTCTTTTGAATCTCACTTTTCTATCAGAAAATATTTTTCAATTCTATTCTGTTTATTCTGTTCAATATGTGAGCCAAGAAATACATTTATTTCAAATATTTCGAGTGTCCGAACATTTTATTAAAAATTTAGAGTTTTAAGGAAAATATTAAACAGTTTATAGAATTGAAATTTTCCCCCATTTGACCCAAAAGTACATAAATATTCTAATAAGTTCAGGAATTATAACCAAATTATTTGTTTTAAATAAGACTTTTCTATTCAAAATGAGGGATTAAAATTTAATAGTGATGTTTTCTTTTTATTAAAGGTTTTTACAATTTATATTTAATATTTATTCTAATTAAGATCCTTTTATCGAAGTCACAGAAGAAGAATCTCAGTTATGAAAGGTTTAGATAACAATAAAGAACAGTCTTCTCTGTATATAATTTGATTCTTGAATATGAGTTGAAAGTCTTACATAAGATCAGTCCATAGAAGTTTATGCTTTAGGGTCTATACATCAGGTGGGAGCTATCATTAAAATATATTAAGTGTTTGCTAAAATGGGCAATTTAGTCAACACCAAGACGATCTATCATGTTGGAACTCATTATTGAGCGATGAATATTTCAAACTGATAATCATTAGTCAAATAATGCTTTAAATGTGAGCTTAAAATTGTCATTATTTTTGTTCTCTTTTATTTGAATTTCTGTATTGTGTGAAGTTAGCATGCTTCATTCCAAACGTGAAAGCTTATATCTAAAACCAGATTAAATTTAATGAACAAGCCAATCTTCAATGTGTTTCTATTCGCAAAAATTCAAATTAGTTTGAAGATTAAGCATGCAAATTCTAACATTTTTAAATGGCACTTGTATATATTGCTTCAATTTAAACGAAGAGATCTTAATTTGTTCTGATTTGTGACAGAACGAGCTAGTATAGTGTAAAGATAATTGATTGATACTTGAAAACTCACCAATTCTAGCAATGTTCATTTTATTGATGATCGTGGTATCAACAGTTCTTTGAGCCTTGAGAAGAGTAACAAACATTGTTGAGAACAAAATAAATGTGAGAGGCATTCCTCGAACGCAATCCATTTTACTCTGTTGTAGTCACGATCTGAGAACAACTAACTTTTCTCCACTGGTTTTCTGCTTCTGTCAGCAGTCGGTTCTCTTAATAAAACAGAATATTCTTTAACGGACTTCCTTTGCCGACATCTGATGGTTAGGAATGAAAGCAGACATTTTTGGCGTCAATCCGTCAGCTCATCGTTAAACCAGAAGATGTCCCGAAGTGCATGCCTTCCAAAAATATATATTTAGTACTAAACTGATAGCTGACAGAAGCAGAGCACAGCATAAGAAAAGTTATTTCTCTCATAACAGAACTAATGTGCGACGAAAATGGTTCGGTTCAAAACAGTGCTCCTCAAACTTATTTTATACTCTTGTTTTGTTGTGACTGTTCTCTTCGCACAGAGAAGTAGTGATACGGGAACTAGCAATGTCAATTTAGTGAAAATCGGTGCCCTATTCGACGCAGGCCAGGAGGAGTTGGCCGAAGCCTTTGAGGATGCGGTGCAACGTATTAATAATGACAGAAACTTTTTGTCTAAGATTAAACTAGTGACTCTTGTGGAATATATTAAACCACACGACAGCTTCCATGCCGCCAAAATGAGTAAGGCACATTTGCAACCATACATACATTTCTTTAGGCCCTCGAGAATCAGAATTTATGTAAACTAATATATTGCATATTACCATTCACAGTTTGCAATAACTTAGTGCGTGAAGGCGTGTGGGGTATACTAGGCCCGGAATCGCCATCAGTGGGTTGGCTGTTGCGGTCTATGGCCAATAATCTGCACATACCTCATTTCTCAGTGTTCTGGGACTATAGATCGTATCATAGACCACATAAAAATTTATATGATACCAGTGCCA
Source organism: Oribatida sp. (assembly GCA_034697865.1). Lineage (NCBI taxonomy): Eukaryota > Metazoa > Arthropoda > Arachnida > Sarcoptiformes > Oribatida sp. The sequence goes on from JAQGAR010000543.1 coordinate 4,277, forward strand.
GCAATTTCACGCTCAACCTCTATCCAGAAGCGTCTGTCTTGAGTAAGGCGTTCATGGATCTGGTGCTCTCCAGAAATTGGAAATCATTCACTTTGATATTTGAACAAAATGATGGTAATCATAGTCATAGCCTAACAATCATTCCCTAATATCTGAGCCTCTCTTCAAAAATTATTCCTTAATATCAGTAAAATAAGTCATTCTTTTTATTCTTCAATGCTTTTAGTATTCGGTTGTAATTCGATGGAAAGCCTATTATTCTTAGTCTCTTTACTCTAGTCTTTTAATATTTTTGCAAATCGTTTATTAGATATTTGGGTTGACTTTTGGTTATTCTCTGATATAACGTATTTTCCATACAATAACTAAATGAAAGTTTTTGTTTAAGCAAAGCCTAGTCTAGAAATACCAGAGTATATCCACACAAAGCCTAACCATATATTCATATTAGTCTCTGTTATGGATGTAAAGGCATTAAAATTATATTAAAATATTCTGAAACTCTTATAATATGTCCTGAAGTTAGAGACTCGTAGACTCTGCCAAAAGCAGGGATGGACAAGCTCCGCAGCTCTAACAGAGAGGTTTTGATATCCCCTCTGGGAGGGTTCAACATGAAAAAAACCCAAAAAAAGAAAAAATCTAAAAATCGATCGCCCAAATCCTAGGAGGGGTTTACCTTGACTTTCGACTTTAAGAAGTTTTTACCTTCCCCCTTGGTCATCTCTTAGCAAAAGTATACATTAAAAAAACCAAATTCTCTTTGAATTAAAGGCTTATTTATAATTCAAATCAAATTTCTTCAAACAAACCCCAAATTATACTCATTATTGTTGCACTCGAGGATAACATTGTCGGTTCCTATGGCGACAGATCTTAGGTTAGTTTCTATGAGCAAAAGACAATTAATATGTTCGACCAATAGACCATCGCTTAATCAAAATCTGATAAAAGTCAAATCGGTTTCTGTCACTCCTATCATAAAGTTATGAATACAATAGACGTTTGAAAACAAAATACAAGAAAATGAGGTTGAAATACAATTATAGTAATAATAGTGAGGAGACCATCAATTGTTGAACACAATAATTGAAACAACAAATCAAAATTCAGTAAAAATTCTTTGCGATAAGACTTAAAATCAGAAATCCCCAAGTGGTCTCCAAAATCAATCCATTGACGAAAAACCTCTTCTAGCGCTCGAGAGACCCCCTAGATTTGATTTCCATTAATTTTCCAGCCAAAATGGTCTCCCAAACTGAATTCAAATGTAGGAAAATTTAAAACAAATTTAGCTGATTTAACTTGATTTGAACCGGATTCAGCTAAATTGCGTTTATTGGCTAAAATGATTCGCCATTGTTTCCCTCCCAGATTCCCTTCTAGGATGTTGGCAAAATTTTGAAAAAATCCCCCTGCTCCCCCTGAAGTCGCCGAGCTTTGGTATCCCTGCTTGAAATAAAAGCAAAACTCGATTTCTAAAAATTTTTGAGATAAGGAAAGACTGCTTATGAATGAGCGTTGATTTCTCATTCAAACTATTAATGAGGTTCTAATGGTATAAAAAATAGCCATCGTTTGAGTCGAGATGTGCTCATCGATCAATTCATAGCTGAGTCATAAATAATAAAGCGCTTAATTTATTTGCTCAAACAGTTTGAGACTTAATTAACACAGTAGTCAAAACTCAGAACAAAGTAGTAAAGTTCTGTCCTGGCACAAAGTAATCTTTTACGATTTTGTCACATAAATGATAAGAGAACTGAATATTAATCAAAAGGAGTTATCGTTTTATTAAATCAGTCAGAAGTGGTGTCGCTATGTGTTTGACATTTGAATGGTTTGTGCGAATGAACTGATTTCTCTTCTTTTCTTATTTTTTTACGAAACAAACGGTAATCCAATTATTATAATCAGTTTAAAACAATCGGAGAATTAGATAAACCGATTCTTCCAACAGAAAAACAGCGAATAGATTCTCTTCCGAGGAATTACTTTCACTGTTGTCTTCTCGATGTTAATCAATATATGAATACACGTTATCTTCTTTATTGTAAAAGCCAGGGATGGATGAGCTAATCAAATTAAGTAATAAAATAGTCATTATGATCTTCAGTTATTTAATTTCTTTCAAATTCCGAATTTATTTTTGGAGTTTTAACTTATAACAGATGACAGGAAATAGAAAAACTAAATTTATCATGAAATTTTACCTAATTGTGCTTATAAGAACAACAGTTATTTGGTGCTCATCCCTGTCATTATGCGTCACTGACATGAATACAACCGAAAACTAAAGGCAAATAATGTTAAGGAATTTTGTCGAACATTTCTTTTCCATTCTATTAAACATTTGTATTTTCGTCGACATATCCTCTTATATAATGACAAAAACTTGCCCACTCGTCAGGTCTGATCAAACTCAAAGACTTGCTTAGAATATCGAGCCATTCCGAAATGAGAAAGGTCAAAATGTCGATCTTGCAATACGATCCTCACTATCAATACGATCCAATATATCAATACAAGAAAATATTAAAAGACATCAAAAAGACTGAACACAACATAGTTCTGTGCATTTCCAACCACAGAGTCGTGGAGTTCCTCAAACAGGTCTGTCCACAGCCATTATCACAAATTTTATCGCACGATTCAATTACTTTGTTTATTAATTCACCAAATGATTGATTATGTATTAAATACTAAAACTGTCGACCCTTTCACTGATAGGCGGCCCAAATGAAGCGATTAACAGAATATGATAATTATCTGATCGCAAGTCTGGTAAGGAATGAAAAATATGTTTCTTTGCTCTTACTTTGCGTCTAATCTCCGCACTCATAAAACTGTAAATTTATTCAATTTATTTGACGCACTAATAATTTTCACTGATGACTAACGCATAGTTGAGCCAAATATATCCCAAGAGATCAAAATAATAATTAGGCCCACAATATTCTGTTTCATTTTTGATGCCATCGACTCAAAGAACACTATTTAATACAAACATAATTAAGACTCGAGTCGTAAAAATATCAAGAATTCCTATTAAAATCAATTTCCCTTGGTCTTCAAACAGCTATTACCCTAATGAATGAAACTTGAGTTCTGAATCGCATTAATTTTTTCAATTGCCAAGCTAATCAAATATATCCTTATCTTCTCCAGACTTTTTTTACACTTAATTACAATCGGTTTTTCAAATTGATAAGAAATTTGGAAAAGCCTTTTTGGCCACAAATAAATGTTTTCGTGGATTAGAGGAGAAAATCCAAACTTCTTTGACATTAAAAATTGATTCATTTATTTCGGTTGTGTTTCGCATAAATAAATTATACGAATTTAAGTGGAAGTCAATGAACATAAGAGAAGTCAATTCGTATTCATTAATTAAAGCACTTGTAGTCCTCTTTTAGCTTCAAAACTAACATCCAATACAAGCAAAAGGAAAAATTAGTTTCCAAATGTTTGGGAACAAAACTAAATGTTATTTATTAAGTTCATCACTGATGCGGATCAACAAAAAAAGATCTTTCAGAATAAGATTGCATTAATGTGTACTTCAATTGAAGTTAAGACTCATTTACTGTACGACTCTAATGCTTTTATAAAAGACTGTTTACAATCGGGGAGAGAGAGAGAAAGACAGGAATCAAACCGATTCCTCCGGTATGTAAAGATCAGGATTACCCAAGGGGAGGGAGTCAGTCCAAAACCCACTCTGACTCCAAAAATTGTAGGTTGATCCCCTGACTGCGCGATGACTGTAACCTTTTGGTACATAAAAACATAAAAAAAATCGGTAATTCTAGACAAAAGGAACAGCCGAACCGGATTTAAACTAGATTTAGGACAATTTAAAACGTATTTAGCTAAATTATCTGGATTTAAATTGGATTTAGCGGTAAACTGGCGGCCGTTACCATAGTCATCATAATTACTCCGTATCTGAACACCTAGCATTTTTCCCGAATTTTTGGCAAAAACCACTACCATGATTCCTTTGGAGGCAAAGAGCTTGGGTAACCCTGATAATGATTATAAATGTTTTTTATGTTGATCTCTGAATAGAGGAAAACTTAGGGAATAATGTATAAGGGAGAGAAGACACATATATGAATGGATCACTTGTAGGCTTAAGAAATCAACAACTTTGGGATTTATTTTCAATCTATTGGTCGCTCATAAATCTTATGTAATATTTAGCTCATTGAACCCTTTCTTTTGATGTCAAAAATGGCTTCTCATAATCAACACTGTTTTTATTAAAATTTAGGAAAGGGATCAAATCGAGTCCTTTGTTGAGTATCTTAATGTGTTTTTACATATTTATTAATAATTTATCGCTTACTTTCTAATATTCACTAAATTGAGGACAATTTTTCACTGTTTTTTCCAGACACTGAGTTCAGACACTTATTGTTCGACAATAATAACTATTTATGGGAAGCAATATATTTCAATGGGTGGCCGTCAAAGGGCGGTCCATTCCTGAAGTCTACCCTTTTAAATCGCCAGACATTTGATAAATTGCGTAATTAATGGGATTTTTGTCAAAACTCATAATATTTATTCTTAAAAGCGATTTAAATAAATATGACTTTCTTTGGAGCCCTTACTGTGAAGATAGTGGTTAACACATTAATAATCGAGGAGAAACAATAGATAAAGAGAAGCTTAACCCGTTTTATTCTTAAAACACTCAAAATTTTATAACCAAATGTAATAATAGGAAATGATATCACATTTCAGAGCAATCATTACATTATGAGAACAATAACTCTTTGTTTAAAGATTCATCAGATGATTGCCTTTCATTTAAAACTTCAAAAACTAAACTAAACTATCAAATAGTTTGAAACAGTGGTAGCCAAGCTCCCATGCTCTAGGTGTGGCATCTTCTAAAGCTTTGATTTCTAGTGGGTGGAGTCAAGTTCTATCCCTTGGCTAGTCTTGAAACTTTAAACTAAATAATGATACAAATAAAAAAGGCATTCAATGTTTGCTTCACTAAAATCTCAAAATATTTTATCGATTCTTCAAAATCATTAAAATGAAAGTCAATTTGAAGACTAAATTAGTTAGAAAATAACAAAAATCTTAACTAACTTGTTGTACACCGAGGAGAGAGAGAGAGAGAGAGAGAGAGAGAGAGAGAGAGAGAGAGAGAGAGAGAGAGAGAGAGAGAGAGAGAGAAAGAGAGAGAGAGAGAGAGAGAGAGAGAGAGAGAGAGAGACTTTAAATGTGTTTCCAGAGGATTGAATTCAACCGTTAGTATTTATCTGAGTTCAAAACAAGAGTAAAATTTCGCTAACTATCAAAAACAATAACACATTATTTAAAGCCTCCATAAGCCTTATGTAAGCCCAGAATAGCGTCTGAGAAAATTGTTTGGGCAAAAGGGGATCAGATCCAAACTGATTTCTATATAATTGTTTGGAAATACATTTGAGCTCAAAAAAGTGTAGGAAAATGCAGTTCACAGCAAAATATAGAGCAATGTATGCCATTTGATGCCCTGACTTAGAAAACTAAAATAGCACTGGAGTTTTGTTGGCATTAGTTCACAAACAGATAATTACTGGTTCTCTCACTTAATTGAAACAAATCCGATGAAAACTATCATCAATTCTAATATTCATTTCTATGAATCAAAGGCTGAGATTTCAATCATTCGTTACTTCTGTTTTCGCAATTAATTATTCATTGTTTGCAAGAATCAAATTCCATTAAATTTAATCGAAACAGAAATTATTAGGAAATGCAAAATATCTACACAACAACTGCGCCTAAAATCAGTGCTCAGGGTTTAGAACGAAAGACTGGAGTTAATCCCAATCAGTGCCAATTAGGAGCGTATCGATAATTGACTCAAACGGTAATTGCAATACTTGTTAGGGCAGACTATTACGTGTCTGACAATCCACGATATAAATCTTAGTTAACAATAATGTCATTGAAAATGCCTTTCATTAAACCCGAGTAAAGTAAACACAAATAGGAGCTCTGGTTCGCCTTTAAAATCAAAATTCAATTTTTATCAACCATTAAATAAAATGTCTTTTCTTTTTGTTTTGACCAAATAATTGCTTAGAAGTCTATTCATTAATTGTATGACATTTTGCTTTCTCTTTCTTTTGCCAATTCAGCAGTTTTTTGTTAAAAATTATTTTTTTTTTGATAAAACACTGATTTAAAGAAAACGCCAAATTATGGATCAATTTAAATGTAGACTAAGAAACAAAATAATCGTTAAGTGAATGACAAAAACAAAGAATTTTAAAAATTTCATTAATTTGTGGTTAAAAAACTGTGAACTTTGAAAATCGATTCCTAAGAATTGCGTTTATAATCAAAAACTAATTTTTAATTCATTAAATTCGTGTCAAAATTTATAAATTATTAAATAATTCAAATGAAGATAACAAATGTCTTTTTGCGACAGTTTTGAAATACAATTTTCAAAAGCAATTCTCTATTGAATGAAATATCAAATTATTTTCAGTGAAAACACTTTTGAGTCGAGAATAGAATTCGATCTTTGAGTTCAATGTTTAAAAGTGTTGAGAACTCAACTAATGATTTATATTTTCGGCTCAAAAAACGCTATCTTTTTATTTAATTTCAATTTTCTTTCTTTTTTTCAGTATTTCCTTCTCTTTAAGAAAACTATGTATGAAATAGAATAGAGTCAGTGATGATCAAGGTCACTTCTTTGAGTTATAAGCTCAAACAAAAAGATGACAACCCAAAATAATTTCATGTGTCATTTTATAAGTCTTACAAGTTTTATTAGCTATAAACATTTAGCCAAGGAAAGAGGCCAAACATAACTCAAATTTTTTTGAAACCCCCTTAACTGCGCGATAACAGAGTTGTAAATTTTTCAGATACCTCTAACCAGAGCCTAAGTCAAGATTATATTTAAACTGAATTTAGATGACCATATTAAGATCCTCCCTGAGCCCTTAGTGATTTGCCGAAAATGATGACCAAACATTCTTTAGGTCGATGAACTTAACGAAAGCAGGGGTCGCAAATTGTAAATGTGTATTTCTAGTTATTATTAATGACTCAAAAATTTTAATCTTGTATGAAAAGTACAGACAAATTTACCCAAAGGGGACTAAAATAAAAGGATTATTTTGCAAAATTTTAAATTGAGAGATATGAAACCCCTGGCAAACCCTGTCCTAAAGTGAATTGAATCGAAAACTTAAATCAAGTCAAACAAAGTAACTTTGAGTATCAGAAGTCGTTTTTCATTTTATAAGAATTCTGTTTTATCCAAGCTAAAAGTTGATTTTCTAAACATAAACCCCTTGAGCAGCACTGGCATACAATTCTTCAAATATTTTTGCTTTTCTCATTTGAACTTTCATTTTGGCTAAATGGACTGGATATTTATTTTCTTTAGTGCGAGATTTGATTTTGATTTTTGATTGTCGAGTATTCGCCGCAAAATTATATCTAAAATATGAGACTTGAGTTGAGCTGAAAAATAAAAAGTTGGAAAAGCAAAGAGTCGTTAGTTTTGTGTAGATTTTCCTCGAATTTTCTTATTCCTCAAGACTTGAATAATCGTATCATTTATGTAACGATTGTAACGAAACATAAAGAAAAATCACAAAAAAATCTTTACTGAAAATGTCTGATAAAAAGTTTGAGTATTTTTAGAAATGCAAACACTTTTCGTCAATATTTTGAGTTCAAATTTGATTAAAGAAAGTAATAAATTCAACCAATTATTTACTCTAAATATTATGCAAATCCATTGCTGAAGAAAAACTTCTTCGAACCGAATCAGGTTTTCAGTGAAAAATTGATTTTTTAGTCAAATTTTCAAACAAACATTTGGAAAGAAAGGAGAAAAAAGTGACGACAAAAAAGAGAAAATAAGTTGAATCCAAACCCAGAATAAAGCGTTTGTTTGGATTAATTCTATTGGAGAGAATCAGTTGTGTTACAGAATTCAGCGGTAAATCCAGTGCCAGAACTCAATATAAGAAGAGTGCAAATATTGCCCTGCCAAGTCCTGAGTCATATTTCATCAACACTTCACTACATAATGGCTTATATGATAAGTTAGTTTGCAAACAAACATAACAGTCCTGTCTGTCTGTCCATAATTTTATGGATTAAAAGTTAGCTAAAAAGCGGAATATTTTGTAAGTTAGAGCTCAGGATTGAAGATGTATTCAAAATAAAAATTCAATTATGCAATGAATTTGCTTTTAGGACATCAAATCACTTTTTCATTACTCAAATGAATAACAAATTGATTTGAATTTCATATTAAATTTTAATGGCTTTGATCTTCGATCCACTGAGAAAGACCGGCACTTATACATAGTCTAAACTGTGCATACTTTTTACAAAAATATGTTAATTGAAAGAAAGGGGGAATTCCGACTCGATTAATGATTTGATTAGCTCGAGTTAGAGAGGAGCCTCACTTGAGATCTAAATTCAGTTCATGGAAAGAAAAATTTGAAAAAAGAGGAAACATTTTTTGGTTTTGAAAAATTTATGTGAATGCAGTCAATCATTTTAATGGTCATCTTATCGAGATTTCTAAGCCTTACAAACGGCTAAAACGATACCATTTTTTGGAGAATTTTTCTAAAGTGGTAATCAGTCTAAACTGATCTCTCTCTCTCTCTCTCTCTCTCTCTCTCTCTCTCTCTCTCTCTCTCTCTCTCCCCTCATGAATACCAACAAGATGATCGAGAATAATGCTTTGAAAGCAGGGTTCCCCAAGCTCGGCGACTTCATGGGGATCAGGGGGACTTTTTCCAAATTTTTGCCAAAAATCCAAGGGGGACAAGGTAGGGAAAAAGGCCGCCATTTTGGCCATTTTACCGCTAAATACGATTTAAATCCAATTTCGGCGGCCATTTTAGTCAGATTTATCGCGCGCTAGTCAGCTATGGGATCCCTCGAGCTCGACAGGGGGATTTTCCAGAATTTTCGCCATCAGGGGGATTTTGGGCTGATCTCCCCTTGGGGATTTCTGATTGAAAGCTCAAATCTCCTAAATTTAGTAGTTTTCTCTTATTTTTGAAGAAATCTCTGAAAAATGTCGAAAATTCGGTTCTTTTCATCCATAGAAGAGCTGAGTTCATAAAGAAAAAAATCCAGCATCAAATAAATGAGCCAGTCATGTGACCATTTTCTGGCTCATTTATTAAATAATCCAGCTATCGTATAAGATCTAAAAGCCTTCTTCAAGAAATAAATGGCCTTGATAACCATATTAGTATTGCTGTCATTGCATTGCTTCTGGATCAATAAAGAGAATTCATGAAAATCTGAATATAGCTTTAATTTATTATTCAGAATATACGACATCTCTATGACTAAACTCAGATTCATTTGAATCATAACATGAATTAATGATTTAACGTAGACTTTGTTAGTCTAATCGTCTAAAAGGAAAAAATAATTTTTCAAAGACTAAATGATCTCAATATAGATGTTTTTAATAACAAGAACAATTTTGTATGTTCGCAATAATTCCGAAAAGATTTGAGACAAAGCAAATGCCAGACACTTTTGATAACTTCAAGAGGTTAGCCTCTCCGTACAAATTATAAAAATTTATTTAATCAACAAATAAGTAATTACCGAACGAGTGAATTAATAATTTGAATTACGATTGCCCCTCATCTCATTAACAAGCTCATTAGTTTATATTCATCTTATACACGAATCGGACAGAAGTGCAGCCGTTCGCTGATATGCCCATCCAAACCATTATCCCTTTTGGGTGCGACTGCTTGC
>JAQGAR010000544.1:0-14058 GCA_034697865.1 Oribatida sp.
TTGTATTATTCAGTGAATAATACTGAATAAAACACGATGTATAATACATGAAAAAAACATCGCCCATCCCTAATTAAAGATAATAATTTCAATTAGAATTTAATCCAAAAGCTTAGAATGTATTGAAGTATTGAAGTACTTGGACCTAAATAAGCAATGTACTCGTAATTTGGCCAAATGTAATAGATTATTGACATACAATATATTGATTTGCTTGCTCAAACAGAAAATGTGTATGTCCATATATTTTTACTTGTCAATAATTTCATAATTTATATACAATTTGTATAAAGAGATATATTTCATTTGAAAAATATTATCAAGGGCCTATATTCAGCTAATGGCAGGGGCGGCCAAGGGTTAGCCAAAAACCTTTCCTATGATTTGAACTATCGGTTGTTTTATCAAAAATGACCCAAATTTAAGTTTAACCCCGATTAAATTAAATATAACCATTAAACAATTAAAAATTAACGCTAATTTAACTAGTTATATTTAGCCGAATTTTCGGCTATTGTTGGTAAAATTGCGGTAAAGGGCCTAAAAGTTCTAAAAACTGCAGAACCCCTTCCTTAGACTTTCTTAGAGCCTCGGAGCTTGGCCATTCCTGCCTAATGGCATATTACATAAATACATGTTATATGTTTTATGGTCAATTAATTGAAGGCTGTTCATCTTTTCATGGTCTATAGTTTACGTTAGGATGAGTGTAATAAACTGTTTAAAAAAGTCCGCATCAATCAGATAAGAATCATGCAAAATAACAATTTTCTAGCGGTACACAAATTTTTCTGTTTACTGCAAACTATTTTAATTTAAATTCCAAACACAACTACCAAGATTAGTTTCAAATAATTTTCTATTCAAATATTTGACAACCATTTTTAGTTAAATAATTTAATTATTGAAAACCTATTCATCTATTAATTAAAATATGAAATATAAGATTTAAATTAAAATATTAATTATAAAAATTGAGAACCAATTGAAAAACACTGAAATTAATTAATTTTCATTCAGACATAAGTTTCAATTGAAGACATGTTTTAGAGAAAATTGTTTTCCGGTTTTATTATATTTTAAATTTAATTCAGAAAATAAATTTTTATTGAATTTTAAGTAATTGTTTAAATAATTGTTTTGTACTTTAACTCTCGGTAATTGTAACCGAAACTAATGATCTAATTGAAGAAAAGTATTAGAAAAATATTGAAGAATGTCCGACTACTTCGGGGCCGTAGACTACTTGGTGTTGGTGGGAATGCTGATTCTGTCCACAGCCATTGGCTTATACTTTGCGTGGAAGGATCGTAAAAATACAGATGAAAATGAATTCCTAAGGGGGTAATCTATCTATAAGTAAATCAGCATGGTCAATTAATAGACGAATTTTGTATTCAGAGGCCAAAATATGGCTACTTTACCTGTATGCATTTCTGTTATGGCGAGTTTCCTAGCCAGCACATCTTTTATAGGCTTTCCAGTGGTAGTTTATGCAACTGGCACTCAGTTTTGGGCGATTATCTTCCCAGCAATCGTGGCGGCAGTTCTCGCCTCTGAGGTATTCATTCCGGTCTATTATAAGATGAACCTGATTAGTGTCAATCAATACCTTCACAAACGCTTCAAATCCGAAAAACTGCAAATTGTAGCGAACATTTCGACTCTCTTTGCCTATGTATGGATGACCAAGTTAGCTTTCAATTTGCAAACACCAATTTGATTCTTAACTGTTTTCCCAGATTCCTTTTTTCGGAGTAGAAATGTAAGTTTAGAGTGCAATAATCGATTGCTAACAAACAATTACTTTCGTTATCACAATTGTTGATAATAATCTGGGAGTAGGTTTGCGCCCGCGATCGCACTCTCCATTGTCACCGATATGTCAATCACTGCCAGTATTTTCATAATTGGAATTATTGTAACCATCTATACATCGTTGGGAGGACTCAAAGGAGTGGTTTGGACGGACTTCTTCCAGTTTGCTATAATGGTCTTCGGAATGATGGCTGTCGTCGTTAGAGTAAGAAATTACAACAAATTATTAATCAAATGATTAAAATATGAATAAAAGGGCGCTAATATCTCTGGAGGTATGGCCGAATCATTCAAAAAAGCCTATGCCGGGGGACGCATTGAATTCTGGAAGTAATTAATATATTTTTCAATAAACTAATTTGTAAAAACATTTTTCCATTAAAAGCATGGATTTTGACATCTACCAGATAAATTCATTTTGGGTTTTTATAATTGGTTTTACAGTACTATGGAGTGGCACTTTCTCTACGAGTCAAATGCAAGTGCAACGGGCCGTATGTATGCCCACTTTGAAGGCCGCTAAGTTAGCATTATACTGTGCCCTCCCTGGTTTCCTATTTGTTATATCTTTGACCGTTTTGGCCGGAGTGGTGATGTACGCCCGTTTCTATGACTGCGATCCAATGCTAACTGGAAGAGTGACTCGACCCGACCAATTGCTACCTTTTTTTGTTTTGGACATCTTCGAAGATGAATACAAAGGACTACCTGGAGTGTTTGTGGCATGTATATTTGGAAGTTCTCTGAGTACTTTGTCTTCGGGTCTCAATGCAATGGCGTCTATTATTTGGGACGACTACGGAAAGAAGGTGCTTCGATGGGTTCCCGAAAAATACAGCGTTTATATGACTAAACTATTGGCGGCACTCATTGGAGTAATTTCTCTCTGTTTGGCCTTTGCTATCAAAGAGAGCAATAATATCGTGGAAATAGCCATTAGCATTTATGGAGCCCAAGTTGGGCCAATGTTTGCAATCTTCTGTTTAGGTCTCTTTTTCCCCTGGTCCAACAAATGGGGGGCCGGAGCCGGGCTCCTTATCGGACAAGTTATGTGTTTATGGACTACAATTATAGGGGTGTCTGATAAAAGAGACCCAAAGACAATGATGTTGGGATTAAGCACAGAGGGATGTGCAGACAAAAATATAACAGTTTATATGCCGGGCGCACCCGTAAGCTTTCTCACCAATTATAAAATACCAGAATATAACCCTGAAGGTAATTATAGTCTCTCATAATTTTAATTTATTTGCTCATTAATTATTTGTGGTAAGGTATTGACGTCTTGACTCACATCAGTCCTTATTTCGTGCCTACAATGGGTTTCCTCATAGCTATCCTTCTCGGAAACCTGATAAGTCTTGTGACTCACGGCAGTAAAGACCTTAAATTGGATAAGGATTTGATTCATTTCAAAATTTGTTATTTTTTGGAGAAAATACTGCCGAAGAGTTGGCGTCAATTAGAAGACGAAAGCCGTCCGTCGGACTTACGAGTCAGACGTATGTCTAATGAATTATCGAACATAAACGGCAATAAATTGGATGTCGTAAGAGATCATAAATATTGTGTCGATGGCGAAGATCCTGAAGACAAAGAGTCAACTCTTCCTTTGAGATCAAAAGCAGACCGAACAACAAATCTGTGACTTCATTTAAATATCATTTAAGACTTAGTTTTTAATCATTTATACAATTTTCGGGTTATTTTACACACTTTTAAAACAAAACACGAAAAATGATTTTAAAAGTTAATTATAAAATATTTGTCACAAAAATAGTTTTAATTGGTTTCCATTTTTTGTTTGTTCTTAGATTTAGTATCACTGGATTTGTAGTGATAGGAACCCATTCCGGCGGCCCGTTCCGATTCATCGTGACTATAGGGCACATCCTTCAACTCTTTGACTCTCTTCTTGTGTAATTTACTTTTGTTGTGATCTTTCAAAGCCTTTTCATCAATAAAGTAACGGCTAATTAAGAGACCATAAAATTACAATCAATTGATTTAAATAGGAATGGATTGATGTCTTACTCGCAGTGTTGGCAAAAGTACTGTCCATTTGCGGGTATGTCATAATCAATATCGTCTTCATTAGTGTTCACTTCTGTTTTCTTATTATCCTTACTATCATTAATTGTATTAATTAATTGCTCTTTAATTAAATCCAAATCCTTTTTGTAAGTTTTGGTTTTGAGGGCTCTTTTGCCGATCCTTTTGTTGGGTCTGTTGTTTCCCTTTTTGCGAGCGTACCTGGTCATTGTTTCACAGTTTATTTCAAATGTATTTTAAATATAAAACTCAGAGATTTAAATATTAATTAAACTAAATTTAATGAGATTTGAAAGCATTCAACAAAACAACAAACAGACAGACATTTAAAATCCATGCGTTTATTATTGAAGCCTCACATAAAGTACATAACTTTATGATTAACTAAAGCGCTCGAAATCAGTTGCATTATCAGATTTACACCTTTGGTCACAGTTCGGACCAAAAACCTAAAAATTAATATTAAAAGGAAGCAATTGTTCATAGATATGGTAAAGGAAAGGAGTTAAGAATAGAAATTCTGTTCTGTTAGCTCGCAATGCATTAGAGATAAAAGAAATGTTACTTTGAGATCAGTCTTAAGTTAAGAGTCTTAACAGTCAGATCCAGCGATGAATGATACCAATAGAGTCGATGGCATTAATGTGAGCAATATTTTGGATGTTATTCCACTTCACATCAATTCATTTGACACTTTTAGGGATTGCTTTAGAAGACAATGAATAAATGTAAGAATTGCGATGAATTGAAGACAATTTCTTGTGATTCTGTGACTCGTGTCCTATTTTAGAACAGAAGAGGGCAGTCATTGTCTGTAATCTGAAGACGGCGTCCAATTCAAGCAATTCCTTAACATTTTTTAGTGAGGAAAACCAGAGTTCAGGGTCTGTCCTTTGAATGTATGACTACTATTGGCGTAAAAAACTTTAATAGATTATCGTCGGTGGATAGCATTGGAACTACTGGATCTCTTGTGTTGACGTGTATTCGATGTTGTAATAAGAGTTATAGACAATGTCTGGCGATTCTGTGACTCGTGTCGTACTAAGAAAGTACTGGACATAAAGTAGAGGACAGTCATTGTCAAGGAAAGCAATGCGAGCGCAACAGAACAGAGGGGAACAGTGGGTTCAGATTTGGAAAGACTAGAGAAAATCAAAATCTGAAAAATGAAATAAGATTTTATTTTTAAAAAAATGTTTTAAACCATTGTATGAAATCTAAACGTATATAAAAATATGACAACAATTGAATACTTTTTAATTTTTATTTACATTTTTCTTGAAAAAGATTAAACGCGAGAATTATATAACATATTCTGTTGTATATTCTGTTTAATAACTTTTTTCATATAATATAATAATTTTCTTATCACTAAAGGATCCAAAAAATGGACAAAAAGTTTTTCTATTGTTGCACTCGTTTAAAGAAAGAAAATTCTACTAATTACTAATTGAATTAACTTATTATCAGATATGGTTAGTATAATATAGATACTTTATATAAAACAAAAATGACTAAAATACAAAGTTAACTATGAATTTTCTAATTATTTATTTATAAATAAAATAGATTCTAAGTAAATGTGCATTATTATTCCTACAATGTATTTTGAATTGAATTAACTATTATTTAAATAAAATAAAATTTATGCTAAAAAACTGGGAAAATCACTCGATATTTGAAAATACCGAACTTAATCTTACATTTTGATAATAAACTACTTTTTGATAAAAACTTATCATTTAATTATCAAATGCTAAGTTAAATAAAATTAGGATAACTTTTGAACAAGGTTATACTTGTAAGATAGTAAGAGCAAAAATGTTAGAAGAGTTGCAAAATAATGGAAGAAAATACTAAATAATCGGACATAAGTTGTAAAACATTTCAATTCAATTATAAATAGAATTAACATAAATATGGAGTAAATTACTAAAAGTAGAGCCGAGTCTTGATTTATGGCAAACAAACCAATAAACGGCAAAATACAGTGAATTAACAGCAATAACATAAGCGTTGACCGGATTTTCGTATATTTGTTGGAGAATATCATTATCTGCAGATTTAGAAGAGAAGAATTTCTTTGGTGGTAAACATCGTCATCAATGCTGCTCTCGATGGCTGTCCAAAGTGCAGATATGTGAGTAACAAATGACAATCCAATTGCAGTCATTAATGAACATCTTATGAATGAGATGACAGACTCTGAAGAAAACACTTCTTCCATTATTTGTATTTTTGTGACTTAAGTCTAGACTCTAGACCTTTTTGTAATTAATGCTATTCTTATCAGTAGTTTGAGGGAAAGGAAGAACTTTCAATCAGTTATTACAATGAATAACTTATCGATAATTATCGCTAATATTCTCATTTTGAAACTCGATTTGCAGTTCAAATGTTTGTAATGCCTTCAATACATTTGATTAATAGATGATTGAAATCAAAACTAAATGAAAAATTTAATATAGAAGTAAAGGAAACCATTCATTCATTTCAGTGAATATCCGTTCCATTGCATCAAATGTTAAAATTTTTCTTCTATGCATTAAATTAAATCAAATGAAAGGTTTTTATCTCGAAGATTATGTCGAATGAGTTCAATGTTGACAACATTTGATTTATTTTTCTAAACCCACGCTTTCATTTCATTTCATTTCAGTTATCTTATAATTAGTTTTATTTTATACTTTTTTGAATTAACTGGTTATTAGTTTTTATTCATTTATAGCAATGTTTAAGAGTTTTCCAAATTAATTAGTTTTGTGTTATTTATTGAATATAAGTTATTTTGTTTGGTATTCACTAATTTCATGATTGTACAACATTCAATTTATTATGGCTTATCTTGATAAATCAGTTTAGGTATGGGCAATTTTGATTAAATAATCATAAAAAGGGTACAACGAAAAATAATCATGCGCAATTTGTTTTGTGTGTTGTTTTTATTAGAAATTATGTAAATTAATTCAATTCAATATAATATTCAGTCACTGACTGTTTATAAGGAATTATGAGCCCCTCCCACCTCTTGGCCATCAATGTTATAATAGATAATTAGTTTTCTGCCACTTTTAAACCTTAAAGAATCCTATTATGGAAAGGAATAATTGATGGCTGTTTTCTTTCACATTTTATTGCATTTTAAATGAATTTTATTTTGAAATGAAAAAAGTTTTGGCACTCGTCGTGAGTTTACGGTTGGAACAGTACTTGAGTTCGAAGTACTCTCTTTATGTGCAATTCAGTTATCTTTAGACAGTGTTTCCTAAACTACAAAAATAGTTTGAGAGCTAAGCAAACAAATTAATCGATAGTTTACTGCAATAATAATTTTTGGAGTTCGGGAAACAGTCGTATCCTCTCTTCAGTTTGTTTCCCAATTGTTTCAGAGAATGAATTGTCAATTATTCTGAGAATTGTTCGACAAAATGTTCTCTTCTGAACATTTGCTTAAATCAAAATATGGGTTGAGTGAAGTCCATTACCAAAATATTTCCCAATATTTGTTTGACTCTCTGTTGACTCAAAAACAAAAACCTTTAATTGTAAGTATAATTTTGATATTTTAGTAAGTAATTTGTATTTTAAATTTATTTGTTTAATTATTTTTTGTATAAAAAATGGTTTAAATGCTTAATAAAGTAATCAGAAAACTGGGGACACATTCATTGTTTAGGAATTTCCTAAGTTTAAAATAGATCAATCTTTAAATAAGTTGCTCAGTTTATCTAGTTGTAAAGTGTTAACTACATAAGGCATTAGTGAAAGAGTATGTGAAGTTCTTGTGAACTGTTGAAGATAGGTAATCCTGTTAAGTCTCAATCATTTGCACTGACAGTTTCCCTTCTCTTTGATCCATTTGTGTTGTAAGACTTCTTTCATGTTTAATCTTGTCTTTTCATCAGGGTCAAAGAGTTTTTGTATAAGATCTTTAACGTGTTTGCTAAACTTTTTGATATACCTTTTGCCTATATGTTTGGGGTCCAACTGTTGCTTGAGCATCCCTTCTCGACCACCATGTTTTTCATCAAAATGAAAGGGAAACTTATTGTTAATTGTTGCAAATAAGACGACTCCCATCGCCCAACAGTCGGCTGCAAATGGATTGTATTTCTCTTGTCTCACAATTTGTGGGCTATAATAAGGTTCTGACCCGCAATAGGTATCACTGAGGATGACCTTGCCTGTTTTCTGGTCATATGATTCCTTTGCAAAACCAAAGTCAGAAAGTTTTGCGCAATAGTTGTCATCCAAAAGTATATTATCAATTTTGATATCCCTGTGCGCGATGTACACCTCATTGTGTAGATAATTGAGACCATCTGAGACCTGTTGGAACCATAAAAATGCCTTCTGTTCGTTGATAGGACCATTAGTTTTGATCTGTTGCGCTAAGTTTCCATTACTGGCGAACTCCATAAAAATGAAAAGTCTTTTATTCGAAATGATTATATCATACAATTGGATGATATTCTTGTGATTTACTTCAATCATTGTAGCCATTTCTCGGGCAAGAAATTCCCTTTTGAAGCCGTCCTTACATTTCTCTAAATCCATAATTTTAACCGCAAAATATTCATTAGTCTTTGGATTAATTGCTTTGTAGACCTGTCCATAAGATCCAGGGCTCAGACTCTCTATTATCTCATATCCTTTACGTTTAAGAACAGCAGTTGTTCTCTGGTCAAACTTTTCCATTTCTGGCATCTCTTCAGTTGCTGTCAATTGCTGTCTATCAAAAGCTTAATTTCTTATAATTTTATTCAGAAAAGTTTAATGAAAAACAATTATTGAATACCCGTTGAAATTCAAAATTTTATTAAAATTGTAAAAAAAATTCTAAAAAAATTAAAACAATAATTCAACAAAGTTCGTGAGCAATTACATACGAATTTATCCTTGGTAAAACACAAGTTGACTATTTTTTAACTTAATTGAAAATTATAAATTGGCGAACTATTCAATATTTTATTGTAATATTTTATTTTCATTCAGTTTGATTACACCAATAATATTGAAGTCAATGGACAGGAGATATATGACTTATCGCAAGTAATTGCAAACTCATTGATAAATAGCTATCAATTGAAGACTGGAGATATTGTCTGCTTCTTCTGCCCCAATCATTATCTGCAAACAATTGCTCTCATATCTGTTTGGAGTGTAGGAGGAGTTTGTCTTTTTATTAATGAGAAATCAACTTATGGTTTGTCTCTTCAATCATTCTATCAATTATTTCGATTAAAATCTATTTTAATTAATTTCAGATGAAGTCGAAGACATTTTCATCAAAACTCAGTTCAAATATTTATTTTGTGGGAAAGACAACCAAAAAATAGCCGCAAAACTATCGAATAAATGCTCTGAAATTAAAGTAAGACTAAACTCAACAAAACTTTTTAATTAATTAACACTTTTTTTTAGAAAACATTTATTATCGCAAATGAAACAGAAACTCATGGATCGGAAGATAATTTTGCGAATATCAGTCAACTGTTAAACAATGGAACAAAAAGGGAGCAATGTATAGTCCAAACATGTCCTTCAGACATAGCTTTGATTGAGTTGACCGGTGGTAACAATGATGGTCACAGAAAACCAGTCATCAAAACCCACTCAAATTTGATAAACTCAATAAAACAGATGCAAAATACCGACATTTTGTCAAATAATAGCGAAGAGATCATTGTTTCGATTGGTTTTGATAAACTTTTCGGAATTTCTTTCCTCTTGAACTCTATTATAAGTGGTTCTAAAACTGTGATAATTGACGGAACATTTGAAACCAACAGCACTTCCTATTTGGATGCAATTGAAAAGTCAAAAGTTTCTAAACTTATTCTGTTTTCAACTGATATCGAATCGATGGTTAAAAATGAAGTCAATCTAATGTTTGACATTTCGAGTGTCAAAGAAATTGTTTATTTGGGTGTCTTTGAAGACTATAACCAAATGAGGCTCAGAGTCGAGAATATGTTTAAATGTCGATACTTTAGAAGCGGTAATCAATGGAACTAATTATAACTCAATAATTATTAATAATTATTTGTAATTTATTCGTTAGTTTATGGGACGACTGAATCGGGAATAATTTCGTGTTTATACAAAAGTAAATCTTATGAACGCAACAGTTATTCTGTGGGGCAATTGGTTCCTGGAACTGAGCTCAAGATTAAAGATCTTAATTCTGGTGAATCACTTCCAGCACATCGTTTGGGAGAGATTTGTGTAAAAAGCAATCAACTGAGTCCCGGATATCTCAATTCTACTTCAAATGATTCTTATTCTACTGATGGCTATTTCAAGACAAATGATTTCGGTTATTTTGATAACGATGGTAATCTCTATATTGAGTCTAAGGTTTGTGACATAATCTTCATTGAGGAGCAAATGTACTGTCCCAATGAACTGGAGATTTTACTGCTATCAAATTCAAATGTAGTCGATGTTACGGTTGTCGGAATTTATTGTCATTATTCTGACGATGAATCAGAAGAGGATAACCACAAAAATCAATGTTATGATAATCAAAAGCAAAATGTCTCAAAACTCGTGAATAACAGTTTCAAAATATTTGTGGTTTTAAAGCCGGGATCAGATATCAATGATTTGGATTTAATAAACTTCGTTAACGATAGGGTCGAACCAATTCGACAAATAGATTCGGGACTTTTTATTGTCGATGTTTTGCCACGAAATTCGATGAGAATTATCCGAAGAAGTGCATTAATCAAGTATTGTCAATGAACTATGGCCCTGGCATAAAAGACACGGTTGTAAAAAAATTTTGATATAAGCAAACAACACCGATGCTTTATTTTAAACCGAGGTCTAATTATACTTTTTTTCAAACTTTTGTAATTAATTTTATAAAATAAAAATTAATAATTCGAGAGAAATTTATTTATCAAAGATTACATTTTTGATTGTCTTTCCATTCAATTCTGTGTTTCTTATTCAAAGGTATATTAACATTGAGAACAGTGAGTCCATTATTAAATATTCCATTAACTGTTTTGCCATCAAATGTTGCGCTGATATGTCCGCCCGAATGGTTTGTTTTCGTAATTATTATTTTCTCAATTAATGGATGAGAAGAGTATCCGTTTTTGGAGACATTAATATCGAGACTACAGTCAGAGTTAAGTTTAAATTCATAGAAATTGTATTTTCCGTTTTCAATGGTTCCAATGGATTCCCTGTCGTCCCAAAATAGGTCTCCCGAAGCAGTTTTAGTCTTTGATGGCAACACAACTAAATTCAAAGAATCAAATGCCACGGAAGCTGTTGTCGTTAAGTTATTAGAACTGGTCATTGGAATAATAGCACCGCCTCTCAAATGGAGAGGAGGGGGTTCAGTGGGATGTGAATCAGTAAGTGTAACGTTGCCCGTTTTGGTCATCAATTTGAAGTTATTGTTGAGGTCATACCAAAGTTCTTGAGGCGGTAAGTATGCGATCATCTCTTTTTGATTCTATATGAAGAACATTATGATTCGATATATAAATACGATTTTAAGACTATAATTGTATTGTCATCTGATTTTATATTCGGTGAATTACCTGATGAATGAAGGGTGAAATCAGAAGATTCTTTCCCCAAAGGAACTGTTCATCAATTGCTGAAGTGTTGATATCTTTGGGCCACTCGTGTACGAGAGATCGAGCAACGGTTGCACCCGTTGTAGTCGAATGGAAGAAAAGTGTGTATAAATAATGAAGAAGAGTATAACGCATTCGAAGGGAATTACGCGCCGCTTCCGTCACTTCTGGATGACCTCTCGTCGCCCAAACCGCCGGATCCTGATCTATGGTACCTATCTCATTGTGATTACGACTGAAAGGATAAAACGCTCCGAGTCGAGACCATTGCCGACACAATTCTGGGTTGGAATTTTCTCCAAAGCCACATATGTCCGCCCCCACCTAAAACCCCCATTAGTAATTTATTCATCTAAACATTATCTTTTTAAATGATTACGAAATTAACGCCGAAAAGGTTGAACTCAATGATACCAATGATTGAGTGCTTGATATGAGACCACCTGGACATATTGTCTCCCAACCAGTGGGCACCATATTGACCCGAACCAACAAAAGTAGATCGACTCACAATAAAACCTCTCTTTCCTGTCGCCGAATGGACAGCTCTGAACAGAATAACTTTGTTTGAGATATGATTTAAAGGTTTTCGGGTTACTTTTGTGTTGCAATCATTTGAGAATATCCGTAAAGACTGTGAAGATCATAGTGCCAATACTGGTTGTGCTCTCCCTGAAGCAAAGTCATACAGAGAGTTTTAGTTGATAATTGTTTGCCATGGTCCATTGCGCCTAAGAAAATAAAAGTTGAAGTCATTATTCTTGAACACAAATTCATCACAACTGACCCCATCTAATCGGTGGAAAGTCGTACTTAGTTTGGGGACATTTGGAGATGAAATTTGACGGTTCGTTCATATCCTTAATTGAGTCAACTTTTTAGTTAAATATAATTGGGAAATAAAATTATTATTATGTCTTACAATCCAAATGGCACTGAAAGGTAGTTCTTTGTGAAGTCGTTGAGCTTGTCTGACCCACCACTCTTTTGTAGCATTCTTTAGGAAGTCAGGAAAGGCTGTGGGACCGTGGGGCCATACCTTCCCGTAATAAACATCTTTATCGTTGGGCACATTTGCCGGACTCTGACGTTGACTTTGTGTCACATTTTTTGGCCATTTTAGAAACACATCATTTTTGTATCCGTCAGCGAAAGACTCGTACTTAAGGTCGGCCTCAATGCCCGCATCGATAATCAAAGCCCAGTGAATATTATCTCTCTTCGTATCATCCATTAGTTTCGGTAAGTTTTTGAATGCGTTTTTATTATAAGTGAAGTCCCGATAAACCGACATATAATCGATATCCAAATATACGACATCCTATCAGCGAAAATAAAATAGTATACAAGATTATTGAACCCTTTACTTCCTAAAATAAAAATCAACTCTTGCCCTTTCAGTATCGAACACCAGTTCTACAGGAGGCGAGTTTACTCACCAAGGGAATGTTGGCTTTTCTTTGTCTTTGAATTACGGATTTGACCTCTTCGTCGTTTTTGAATCCAAATCTCGTGAGTTGAAAACCGAGAGCCCAAAAGGGAGGCATAAAAGTTCGCCCCACAAGCGATGTATACAATTGAACCACTTCTTCGGGATTGTCTCCAACGAAGACAAAAAAGTCAAATATTCCTCCGCCACTCTTCAAAGAAATAGCCGGTTCAGGCAGAAGTGTGTAGTCTAAAGGAAGGAAACGTTATTATCTTGACATTAGATGACAAGCAACTGACCCATTACATTGCTGTTCAAAAGTAATACTCCAAAAGCCTTTCCATCACTTTCTATGACTATATAGAAGGGATGATCGCCATAGAGATTGACATTTTCCTAAGATTGCAAAAAACATTGAATCTTTATAATAATTATTGTAGTATTTCAATAAAATGACTCACACTTCCGGCGCGCCCCCGATCTCTAGCAAACACTGACCATGTCCTGTAGTTGAGCTCATGTTTGAGAGTTTGATGAGTGTTTTCACCCATTCCGTATATATTCTTTGAGGGAAGTCTTGTTGCCATTTGAATGAATTGATCAGAAAAGACAAGACCTCCGATAGAAGTGTCGAAACTATGGTAATAGTCATTAGAATTGATATTTATGTGACAATTGCTTACATTTTGCTTTTGGTCTCTTTTCTCACAATAGTTAATTGAAATCCATTTTTGTTGTCTTCTTTAACTTCAAGCGAATACTTTCTCTTCGCCTCATCCTCTTGTTTGACCCCTTTATTGACGAGATTCAATTCAATGGGAACTTCATATCTCTTGTTTTTGGAGTCAAACAATTTGAATCTCAGTATTTTATCGGTTAAAAAGTCTGCCGAAAATTTCAAGTTTTCAATTTGTGGCGAAGATTTCAAAAGTTTGTGTGCCGTATCCTTCACTTTAAGGTCAGCATCTAGACCAGATGGTCTTGCTTTGACGGCACCATTGAGGTGATATCCAACTTTTTGCGTATCGACATAGCAAATAGGTATGCCCTGGGATCTGGGTTTTTTATCCCAAATGCAAAGTCTCTCTTTGCAAGACTTTTCATTGACCTGAAAGTCATCTGAAAAAGTAATTTATTATTTGGGATTAATTTTGT
>JAQGAR010000545.1:0-14031 GCA_034697865.1 Oribatida sp.
ACAAAATGGAGGTCAAGATTGAAGTCCAACAACAGGATTCGCCTGAAATAATGGAAGTGACCAACGAAAACGAAGAAGACAAAGGTATTTACAAACAATTGATACAAATAAATTTTAGAGATCAAATTGTGGACATATTTGACAGAACCGGAAAATGTGATGGTTATGCGTAAAGTTCTTCAGAATATAATCGCTGCGAAGACGCGCTCTCACATGAATACCGCCGTCGACTTCTTCAACAAGACTCTGCAAATGGAGCATTTCCTCGAAATCAAAGAAATTTATCACTTCTTTTGCATTATATGCGAGACAGCCATCGATGAGCCCAATCTTAATGTTATGGTTCCGTCGTTGTGTGCCTTCTATAAGAGGATTATTCAACTATGCTATCAGTGGAAGTCTTTGTCGAATCACTTCGAAGGCAATTACCATTTCTTTAATTTCATTCAAATTATTATCAAAAAACTGATCACTCGATTCAACGATTCGATTCCTCCTAACAATAATGTCATAAATGAATGCATTCCTCTTATGTTGACTTCATTGTTAATAACTGTCGCAACGATTTACGGCCTCAAAGAAGTGGTCGTCATATCTAAACCCATTACAAATGATATTATCGTCAAACGAAAGACGGAATTGTGTCTGAGGACCGATGAGTGGAAACAACTTATCCGTTGTCTGACTTATGTGGCAAACGCTTGGAAACAAATCAACGACATTGATATCAATGATGAAAAACGTTTGTCTCAGTTTATTGTCTATTATTTGGATCTGTATTTAGGAAGCGATGAATTTTTGAGTCATATCAGCGATAAAGCCATCAAAGGTCTCAGTACTGAGAAAAATATCGATTTGGAACTGCTTTTTGTGGACTTCCAGTATGAAGTGAGTGGACACGTCTTGAGACTAATTGATATGAACTCAAACTTTGAAAATCTGGAAGAATTACTGCTAAAAGCGATGTCATTCTTTGCCATTAATTCCCTTCCGAAAGAAATGATGAGACATATTATCCCTCACTTCGCCACTAAATGCGGTGATAAGACGGAGACTTTCATCAAAAAGATCTCAGAAATAGATGGGCAGAGAATGAGTGAAGTGATTAAAACATATTTACCGGATATTCTTCGGTATATGTTTTATGAGGGCTTTAAAGATCTCAAGTCATTCGCTCGATTCGAATCTGTGATCAAACATTTGTCGTCAATCAGTGATTTCGATATATTCTATCGAATTAAATATGTTTCCTATGATTTGGTCAATTCATTTCTTATGCTTCTATCGAAAGACTCGGTTTCGACCTACGAAGCCATCGCTTTTGTCCAATACTATCGAATTAAAGACGAATCAAATGAAACCGAAGATTGTGTTTACAATAAATATCAAGATTTGAAATATTATTGTAGTAATGAGCCAGAGCTTAGAGTTGTCCTGAGAGAGTTCTTTTTGGGTTTTGTCCATAAGTTTGATAATTTAATGCAAGACAACTCTTACTGTCTTCAAGAAAAAATGACTGCAATTAGAAGTTTCGTCAAATTAATTGAGTTTATGGGCAAACAATGTATTAACACATTCAGAGTTAAACTATTTTCGACGATTAAACTAATAATAAGCGAAAAGTTTTACGGAAACAAAGAATTGATTAAATTGAGTATCGGTTCTATGAGTGTATTTGTAGAACACGTCGACGAGTCATACCTGTGCTCTCAATTGCTGACAATTTCAGCTCTAATGTTACCATTGATGCACTTTTGGCCAAACGAGAGCTCTAGTATATTTAAAAACATAATAATTAGACACAAATCTAACCGATCATTTCAATCATCGTTCAAACATTTGTATTTCATTCCGGAGATGAATGAACTCAAAGAAGTGACTGAAGTTCTCAAACCTTACATTTCTTATGGTGACAGTGAAGACAAAATAAGTCAGAAAATCACTTTAGTTGTCAATAATCTGAATCACGAAAACAGTAGAGTCCAGGAATTTTCACTTCAAGAGTTGTCTAAACTTTTGGATAGACACCAAATGTTGATTTATAATAAATGCAATAACACTAAAGAATTCGATTTCGATGACTTTGTTCACAATATCATTACTCAACTCATGTTTTGCATGAAGTCATCCAATGAAAATGTGTTACGATTAGCGGCCGAGTGTTTGGGCATTTTAGGGGCTATCGATCCCCTGAGAGTCGATTTGGAAAAAGTAAACATTTCTAAGGAGGAAAATAGTGAAAAGTTCCTCAATTTTAATGAATTAAAGTTCAAAATAATTCTAATCAAACGGTTATACAGAGCCATAACCACTGCCACAACAACAGACAACCAGTACTGTGCCTCTTATGCTCTCCAAGAAGTAATAAAAGTGTTCATTTCAATGAGCGATTCTTTCAAAATCGAAGATTTGCCGCAAGAATTGGGCGACTTTTGCCAACTTTTGGCGCGAAGCAAATATAATGTTAAGAATACCTCATATTCTTCAGATATTACCAAATTGAAGCCCATATTTGGTTCGACACCAAACATGTCTTATAAAGAATGGCTGATCGAATGGTTGCAAACACTATTTAAGTATTTCATATTCAAGTTTGAGAAGGACACAGAAGAAGTCGAATACAATGCCGTCAATTCGTTGATATCACAGTCTTCGAGTAGCAGTGCATCCGATACATTTGACCTGGAGCTCTTCAAAGCTCTAAGCAATCATTCTATAAAAAGCAAAATATTGATCAGTTGTTTTCAATTATTGCTTCGAAACACAGAAATGGCTCACTTCCTGTTGCCTTATATTGTCATAACTGCTCTTAAAAACGCCAAATTCGATCAAAGAGATCTAATTGTAGATGAAATCAAAGTCATTATCAAAACACTTACCACCGATGACTTTGTCTTCAAAGAAATCGGACACTTGAGTTCGCAAACAGTGTTTCATATCTACGATTACCTAAAGATTTGGCACAAAAACCGAATCCTTTTACATAGAAGACAGTGCCAAACTAACAGACAGCTCAAAATGGCTCGACTTAAAGACCGAGAATTCAAAGGCGTTCAATATTTTTTGGAAGGGATTTCAACTAAAGATTTGTCGCGTTTGGCCTTCAAATGCAATGCATTGTCCCGTTCTCTGCGATACATCGAAGAACACATTAAATCCAATGCAAATCAATTTCAAGAAGAAATTCCATTCTTTCAGAAGATATTCATACGTCTGGATGAACCCGATTCAGTTGAAGGTTGTAATTCAAAGCGCACTCCAAACAACCCAACCTTAAGTGAAATGATCTTAACTCACGAAGCGATGGGTCAAATGCAAGAGGCGCTCATATGTTGTGAAAAAGCAATTGCTTTAAATCTAAACGACTTCGAGTGTCAGCAAAAGTATTTGCAAATTTCAATGGAATCTTTTGATCAGTCAGCTATGGTTAAGACATACGGTTCCGGACTTATTCTCGATCGGCCCGATTGGAGTGCAAAACTAGCGCCGTATGTAATTGAAGCCGCCTGGAGATTAGGGGATTGGGACCATTTGGAGCGTATGATAAAACAATATGACGTACACGCCTTGAACAGTTTTGGCGCCGGTATTGGGGATCTATTCTTTTCTATGTTTAAGAAGAAAGACTTGAATGAATTCGAAGACAAAATAATGAATTTGCGCACATCTATTGTCGGCCCTCTGAAAGCGGAGGCCAATGAAATCAGTGGTTATGTTAGGGGACAGAAGTCTATTGTTGATCTTCATATTCTTCACGATATTCATCGTGTTTATAACAAATTGATGACAGAATTGAATGAAGACATTTGTTCGGTTGAAATACTAGTGAATAAGTTCAGTGAAGTGACCGATATTTTTGACCAAAGAATCAATTTGGTCCGCAAAACAATCAAATCTCAGGAACCAATACTCAACGCACAGAGGGCTCTCTTCGCAATTCTTTCGAATGGTTGCGTAGAATTGTCGCCAATGATTAAGAAACAAGTGTTCAAATCGTGGCTTAAAAGCACTAAAATTGCCAGAAAGTCAGGTAATATTCAGCGCTCTTACAATTGTTTACTCGAAATGAATAAAATTCGGGAATCATTGCTTGTAATGGATGAGACGGAACACTCTCTCACAGATATGGAGAACTGTGAGGCCATCATTGAATCGGCGAAAATCCAATGGAATAAAACGAATCACATCTCTGCCATTCAATACCTCAAGAATGAGATCGAACGCAATTATTGGTCGTCTCTGGAATACAGCTATAAAAAGGCGGTCAATAGTTTGTCGGAAAGATTCACCCTGGACGAGTTGAATGAAATTCGAAATTCATTATCATTTGGAAGTTCTTCCTGCACTCCAGGAAGAAGTATCTTACAATCGGGCGATTCTAGCGGTTCTTCTTGTTCTACCGAAGAGAATAATAGCGAAGGTTTTGCGAAATTGCAGTTATTGTACGCCAAATATTGTGACCGAAGCGGAGTTTTGGATCAAAATTCTTTAGCCGTTCTCTATAGAAGTGTTAAAGTGGCCGCTCCTGAGTGGGAGGAAAGCCATTATCACCTCGGAATGTATTGCAATAAGATTTTAATGAATTATGAAGAGTCCAAAAGGAATAACAAATCGTTTTCAATGGGAAAGTCAGAAGAAATTATGGAATTGAAAGGCCGTACCGTTCAGTCATTAGTTGAGTCTTTGAAATATGGTGTAAAACACGCACACAATTCACTGCCCCTATTGTTCAATATTTGGCTCGATTTGGGAGCAGATTATGCAAACCATAGATCTAAATCTCAACCGATGGCAGAAGAGATGCGAAAAACTGTGGACAAAATGAGTAATGCAATCTCTTGTTTGCTGGCAAACGCCCCGCTCTTCATATTTTTCATATCATTTGCACAACTGACGGGTCGTATCCAACATCCATACGGTGGCATAACGATGATCCTCAAGAGAATCATCACTAGACTGATCTGCCGTTTCCCTCAGCAGTCAATGTGGCTCTTAATGCGTTCGATTCACTCACAAAACCTGAACCGAAAGAACTGTTTTAAAGAGATTCTGGGCCAAGCGGTCAAAGAAGACAAGTCTATCAATAAGTTCGTTAACGATATGTTGAGATTCGCGAAAGTCATAACCAGTATGTGTCAGAGGAATGTCGACCTTCGAGTTAAAACCAATTTAAAGCAGCCGACCAAACAATTGTCTCTAAAGGCCGACTTTCCCGAAATGGCAAAACTGTTCGCAAAAAATAGTGATTTCAGTCAAATTCTTCTTCCGTTTCGACTTTTGGTGAACGTAACGCTTCCGAAGTCGTTTTACGAAAAGGATTACAATCCGTTCCCATCGAAAGATGTTTACATCAAAACTATTGACGATTGCATTGAATTATTGCATTCACTTCAGAAACCAAAGAAAATCAAAATTAATGGAACTGACGGCAAGACATACACATTATTGTGTAAAATGGGCGATGACTTACGCAAAGATTACTGTCTGATAGAGTTCTGTAATTTATTGAACCGCTGTTTCAAACGCGACGCCGACACACGAAGGCGTCAGTTGAAAGTCAAAACATATTTAGTCATATCTCTGACCGATAGCTGCGGTCTTATTGAGTGGATTCCGGGACTCATTCCTTTCCGAACTTTGGTTGAGCAGCAGTATAGTATGACTCGTGATTATCCCAGTATTAGAGAATCTGTGATTCGTAACTATCCGGGCGCAGGTCTGCACAAATCGGAGCGAATTAGACAATTCGAGTCCGAAATTTTGCCAAAATTCAAGCCTTCAGTTTTGGGAAATTGGTTCGCCAGCACTTACTCCGATCCATTGTCGTGGTTCTACGCCCGACAGGCCTTCACCCGTTCCAGTGCTGTCTTCAGTATTGTTGGTTATTTACTAGGATTAGGGGACAGACACGGAGAGAACATTCTGATCGAAGAACTCACCGGAGAGACAGTTCACGTCGATCTTAACTGTATGTTCAATAAGGGCGAGGAGTTCGCTGTTCCAGAAAGAGTTCCTTTCCGTTTGACTCATAACATGGTTCACGCAATGGGTGTCACTGAATATGAGGGCACATTTCGGAAGGCGTGCGAACATGTTCTGCGAGTGGCCCGGGATAACAAAGAAGCGCTCCTTAACTTTGTTTACCCCTTCCGTTTCGACCATTTGATAGAGTGGTCCAAAAGTAATTCACAGATAAAAACTTTGGTCAATGAAACGACAATAGATTCGGCCGAAAGAATCGTTTTCAACATTGAGGCCCGACTTAAAGGCATTCCCTCTCGCAATGAAAGAAACCTCCCAAAAGGTATCCCACTTTCGGTGGAAGGACAGGTCGATCACATCATTAAAGAATCGAGTGATATAAACAATTTGGGGCTCATGTATGTCGGTTGGGGGGCTTACCTCTAAACCAAACTGGTCTAACATTCTTGAAGATCTGTTGTGGGCCAACGTTTATGAAATTCTACTGATAATTAACTCTTAAATTTGATTTTGTTTAATATATGTTCAGAATTTGTTTTCATTCATTACGTGATTTCTATTCAAAATGTTTATACCGTTTAGAACGACATACACCGACCACCCATTTTTGGTCGGTATATCGATTTTGACCAATTATGTCGGTTGCTAGGTCGTTATAAACCGTTTATACCGACCACCCATTAAATTCTATGAGATATACCGACCGGTCGTTGTAAGTGGTAATCGATCGATTTAAACAATAAATAAAGGAATAATCAAATGTAATTTAATAGAAAACAATAGAAATAAGTTTAAATCTATTATTGTAAACAAAATTTGATTTTCAATTCAATTCTATTAATTAATATTTTATTATCACTTACAACCACTGGTCGTTATAGTGTCTCACATAATATGCCGTTACCATGGTCGGTATATGTAGTATATAACGACCAATTTTCCGCTAGACTACTTATACCGACCGGTCGGTGTATGTCGTTCTAAACGGTAAAATTAAATCGAAAATTACTCAAAACTTTATTTTATGTTTGATTCCAATAAACAAAACATTTAACAATTGTTTTGAAATTTATTTTATTATTAGTTGAATATTACATCAAATAATAGTTTATTACAATAAATGATTGTTTCGTATTTCGTTTTCTTAAATCGATTGAAAAACATTCAAAAATTTAAGAAAAAATAGTCAAAAGTCAGAGAAAATTAATTCTAATCAAAAAATAACTGATTTTCTATGACTTGTAATTAAATTATAGTAAAATTGAAAAAATGACTAAAAAAGACTAAAAAAACGTTTAAAATGTTGTATACAATGAATAAAAGTAATTAAACCAAAACTAATCCGTCTTAACATTGGTTTTGATATTTCAATCGATTAAGAATTAGTTCAGAATTTCTGTCGAATAAATGGAAGACTCATTCAATTATTGGCTTTTCGTTTATAACTGTAATTCATTTATTCAAAAACAACAATAAATGGACAAAAACTTTATTTCTTGTGAATTGTTATCAAAAAATAAGTTTATAATTAAATTAAAATCATTTCGTCTTTCAATTAAAAATACATTAAATTTAATAGAATCGCTAATAAATGTCTAATAGATATTTGCAAATCAATTAAAAACTTCAATATATTTATATTAATTATGAATAATATCACCCAATAGTATAATATATTTATATATATAATTTGATTGCTGGATAAATTCTAAAATAAATTTCCTAAGTTTAAAATTAAGCTAAAAAATAAATTCCATTTAAACAGTGATTAGTTTTTAAAGATTTTTTTCTTCGCTTATCAGTGAAAAGCACTTAATTATTATTATTGGTTATAATTATTATTTTCTGATAGTCTATTCAATTATTAGTAGAGTTGTGTCAGTCGTGAGAATGAGCAAGCCCACTCAACATATTAAAAAGTATATGGCTTAGTTTTAACGTTATATTGATAATTGTCTTTACACGGATTACAGTGCAAAGAGGTTTTGCACTCATACGTTCACTTTTTTGTGAATACCTTTCAGATACATTGGTTGAGGTGTGAGGTCTCGGTCGGAGTCTTTGGTCTCTCCCACGACTCACACAACTCTTATCGTTAACATTAAATAAAGGCTAAGAAGTCTTAATGAATAAACACTTAATCTCATGTTTAGACCAAAAATCACATTAAAACACAATTAGATTTAAACATCAATCGAATCAATTAAGTACTCAACTCTTGTGAAGGAATGGTTCGTCGGATGTCAACCATTTGTGTGAAACTTTTTTAACCGGCAACCAATTTAGTACTGGGAGGCGGGTAAGGAATCACTCCACCGGGGCCGGGAAGAGTTGAGAGTCTATCGTTGAGGTCGGCATCGATTTCGCGGGCCGCCTGTCGGCCCTCATTAATGGCGTGAACAACAAGAGATTGTCCGCGACGGCAATCACCCGCAGCATATATTCCATCGATTGGTGTTCTATAAGTTCCCGTTTTGGTCAAGACGTTGGAGCGCTGGTCTTTTGTCAATTTTAACTGCTCTGTTAGATAGCCCTCCGGTCCCAAGAATCCCATCGCCAACAAAACGATATCCGCCTAAAAGTATAGCATTTCAATTAATTTAGATCTCTTTTCCCTTAAAATAGTGGTCATACCTCATAGACTTGTTCTGAATCAGGAACTTCAGCCATATTCCATCGGCCCTTATCGTCTAGAGTCCACTCAACCCGAACGGCACGAATTCCACAGACGTTTCCATTTCCGTCGTCCAAAAATTCTTTACTTGAGATTCCAAATATTCTGGGATCAGACCCCCACTTTAACTCAACCTCTTCGTGTCCATAGTCTTTACGATATATTTTTGGCCATTGAGGCCATGGATTTGTTGGGTCGCGACCGTCAGAAGGTTTGGGCAGAATCTCAAATGAGATGATGTTCTTCGCGCCCTAAAACACACAAATTAATTGACTTCAAAACAATTTAATGAATTACTTGTCTGAATGAAGTTCCGATACAATCGCATCCGGTATCTCCTCCTCCGACGACAATCACTCGTTTGTCCTTCGCAGTCAATTGCAAGAAGTCATTAGTTGTCTTCCAGAGTTGTTTTTGAGTCGATTCCAAGAAAGTCATCGCAAAGTAAACGCCATTAAGATTTCTGCCAGGAATAGGCAGATCCCTCGGCCACGTGGCACCAGTTGTCAAACATATTGCGTCGAATTCTTTCAATAATTGGTCGCCAGTGATATCTTTTCCGACATTAGTACTGGTTTTGAATTGAATGCCTTCCTCTGCCATTATATCGATTCTTCTTTGAACGACTTGTTTCGATAATTTCATTGTTGGTATTCCGTACTGAAGAAGTCCTCCAACCCTATCATTCCTCTCAAAAACAGTCACAATATGACCGGCTTTATTAAGTTGGTCAGCACAGGCCAGACCAGATGGTCCCGAACCGATGATAGCTATTCTTTTGTCGGTTCTCCGTTTTGGTGGCGTGGCTTTAATCCAGCCCTTTTCAAAAGCCGTCTCAATTATAGATACTTCAATGGTCTTAATGGCAACGGCAGGTGCATTGATACCCAGAACACAGGCCCCCTCACACGGTGCAGGACAGACACGACCCGTGAATTCTGGAAAGTTATTAGTTTGCAGAAGTTGTTTGAGGGCTTCATACCAGTCGTCTTGATATACTAGATCATTCCATCGGGGGATTATATTACCCAACGGACAGCCGTGAGAGGATTGACAGAATGGAACTCCACATTCCATACACCGGGAGGCTTGTGTCCGGACATTGTCTCTAATGAATTTGTGGTCAAAGATTTCATTCCAATCTTTGGATCGTTTGGCGACATCTCTATAATAGCCTTTAATTCTTTTATATTTCATAAATCCTTTGGTTTTGTCGAGTTTTGTCTGATCCGGAATCGAGTCTTCAATGTCTTTAACTTTCTCCTCTCGTTGTGGAGATGTTGTCACTGGAATTGGTTCGAGATTCTTTGCCTCTTCGGCTTGTTCTTTGAGAACCCTTTGATATTCTTTAGGGAACACTTTAAAGAATTTCTGTTTCAATTCTTGGAAGTTATTCAGCACTTCTGCGGCCACTTCTGAGCCCGTCTTTTCGTTGAATTCTTTAAGCAATGCTTTGAGTAAAATGATGTCTTCTTCCTCTTCCAAAGTGAACAGGTCAATTAGTTCCATATTGCATTTGGATGAGAAACGTCCGTCACTAGGAATCAGATAAAGGGTCAGACAAGAGATATGACCTCATAGAAAATATTATTCTTACACATCGTAGACATAAGCGATTCCACCCGACATTCCAGCGGCAAAGTTCCTCCCAGTCGTTCCCAAAATGACTACTATTCCTCCGGTCATGTACTCACATCCATGATCTCCAACTCCTTCTATTACAGCGATAGCACCGGAATTTCGGACACAAAATCTTTCTGCAGCCACACCTCTAATAAACGCTTTGCCAGATGTGGCGCCGTATAGACACACATTACCGACAATTATATTGTCTTCAGATTTGAAGAGCTTAGGCATGTCTTTGGGTGGATATACTATGACTTCGCCACCTGATAGACCTTTTCCAACGTAGTCGTTAGAATCGCCTTCGAGTTCGACGACAATTCCTTTGACGAGGAATAAGCAGAAGGATTGACCGGCAGATCCGGTCAGATTTATTTTAATCAGGTCTCTATTGAGTCCATTTTCACCAAAGCGTACGGCGATGTGATAACTGAGTGTCGCACCAAAAGCCCGGTCCTGATTTACTATCGCTAATGACATCTCAATAGGACTGTCAGATTTGCCATCGAGTAAGTCCTTCGCTGCAGAGATTATTTTGTTGTCGAGTCTGTTCTCTAACTGAAAATCTTGAGCAACACTTCCGCCGATTATATTAGTTTCGGGTCTCAAAGATAAAGCGTTGCAGAGAATCATTGTAAAGTCGAGGAGACCGGCCTTTGGGTTATTTACGTCCGGTTTGAAGCGCAACAGTTCTGTCCTTCCGATTAAATTCTGGAATTTTCTAATACCGAGTTTTGCCATCTCTTCTCTGATCTCTTCGGCCAAAAGAAATAAGTAATTGACCACATGTTCAGGTTGTCCTTGAAATTTTTTCCTGAGCTCTGGATCTTGGGTGGCCACACCAACTGGACAGGTATTGAGCTGACATTTCCTCATCATTATGCATCCGAGCACTATTAGTGGGGCAGTAGAAAAGCCAAACTCGTCAGCGCCAAGAAGTGCGGCCACTAATACGTCAAATGCAGTTCTAATGTGTCCGTCACATTGGAGGACAACTCGTGAACGTAAATCATTGGCCACCAGTACTTGATGTGTTTCTGATATTCCCAATTCCCATGGAAGGCCGGCCCCTTTAATTCCAGTCCATGAGGAGGCCCCGGTGCCACCGTCGTGACCGGATATCGTTATGTGTTCTGCTTTTCCTTTTGCCACTCCAGCGGCCACAATACCGACACCAACTTCTGAGACTAATTTGACCGAAACTCTTGCTTTCGGGTTCGAAGACTTGAGATCATAAATAAGTTCCGCCAAATCTTCAATTGAGTAAATGTCGTGATGTGGGGGCGGAGATATGAGACCCACTCCTGGAATCGAATGTCGAGTTTTGGCGATTTCTATCGACACTTTATGTCCAGGTAATTCGCCGCCTTCTCCTGGTTTAGCTCCCTGTGCCATCTTAATCTGAATTTCGTCTGCATTCGCCAAATAAGCTGCGGTAACACCGAAGCGACCGCTGGCCACTTGTTTAATGGCGGACCTCATGTTATTATTAGGGTCTTCAATTTTCCATCGATCGGAATCTTCGCCTCCTTCTCCTGTATTAGATTTACCGCCGATTCTATTCATGGCCTTTGCGAGTGTTGTGTGCGCTTCCAGTGATATCGAGCCAAAAGACATCGCACCTGACAATACAAAACCCATTATAAGAATCAAACGATTAAATCTATTTTATATTATAACAGACCGGTTACAAAACGTTTGACAATATTGACCGCCGGTTCGACCTCATCGATGGAAATCGGGTGCATTGAGTAAATTAATTCCAACTGTCCTCTAAGCGCACAATCTTTCACAGCTTTGTTTGTGATGTCAACGAATTGTTTATAAGCACTCTTAGAGTTGGCCACCGCGGCATCTTGGAGGTTAGCGATAGCCAACGGCTCGTTTATGTGTTTCTCTCCGCCAGACCTCCAGTGATAGAAACCCGGATTTCTTAGAATAAGTTGATCATTAAAATATCTCGGATGGAAAGCAATTGAGTGTCGTTCCATCGCTTCTTCTGCTAATACTTCGAAAGTAGCGCCGCCTAAGCGGGAGGCAGTATTTTTGAAGCATTTATCAATGACTTCTTCTCCGAGACCGACCGCTTCAAAAATCTGTGCGCCTTTGTATGAGTGCAGAGTAGATATTCCCATTTTTGCCATCACTTTAGATATTCCTCTTTCCATTGCTCCGACGTAGTTTTTAAACACCTCCGCGTCGGACAATTGCAACAAACCTTCCTCTCGAAGTGCAGCCATTGTTTCAAAGACTAGATAAGGACAGATAGCATCGGCTCCATAACCAAGAAGTATACACATATGATGTACTTCACGGGCCTCTCCCGTCTCTAATATGAGCCCAACTTTCATTCGCTGCCTGGCGTTAATCAAGTAGTGGTGGGTCGCTCCCAATGCCAACAGAGCACTGGAAATACATTAATATTAGTAAACTTGAATCTATAATTGGAGGCAATACCTGATAGGAATCATTTTAGGTCCGGCTCTTCGATCACTGAGTACGACGAGAGTGTAACCATTTTTGGCGGCTTCACACGATTCGGAACAAACCCGGTCTAAATGTCGCAATAGCCCGGGTTCACCCTCTTGTCGAGGAAATACACAATCGACAACTTTAGTCTTCCATCCCTTGTAATTGGTTTCTTTCAATATATCTAAATCTTTGATAGAAAGTATGGGCTGTTCGAGCCATAAACGCCGACACTGGTCTGCAGAAGACTCAAGAATGTTGGCTTCCGGGCCCACAGGACAGGCCAATGACATTACTATTTTCTCACGGAAGGGGTCAATGGGCGGATTAGTAACCTGTGCGAACAGTTGCTTAAAATAATCATATATTAAAGGCTGACATAAGGAAAGGCAGGCCAAAGGTGCGTCGTTTCCCATTGAACCCAACGCTTCTTTTCTAAAGACATTAAAATTTGATAAATAAGTGAAAAGTAATGTTTGAAATGAGTACTGACTCCGTCTTAACCATCGGTAAAATCAACATATTGATAGTTTCGGTCGTATAGGCAAACAGTGCGAGCCGTCGATCTTCAAGAACTTTAGCCCTTCCGTGGACATCTTCTTCACTGCGACCCTCCAACAGCACAGCTTTTCTTTTGAATTGTTGAAGGTTTGGGTCGTTCCAATTAGTGAGGTGTGCTTTTCTCAAGTCATTTAAAGTAAACATTTCTTTAAGCCACGACTCGAGTGGTCTTTTGCGAGCAATTGTCAGTTTGACCTCTTCGTCGCGGGCGAACACTTTCTCTTTTGTGTCAATCAAAAGCATTCTTCCTGGTCGTAGGCGTCCCTAAAATTACATTTTGTAAATATTTACTAATTTTGAATTTATATTATACCAAGGATAGAAAGATGATAAGGAAAAAGAAAAACTATGAACTCTGTACTCAAATTGCTAGACCCATAGATTTTCGAATAGATAGGCTTCTGGCAAATCATTGATAAGTGATAAAAAAATGCCTTCCGCTTATGCGGCGTTAATTTTGAGATATTGGCAGAAGAAGTGTTGAAACGATTTCAATTGCTTTCCATCAAAACATTTTAGGGATCAACTGATTCTATTAAATTCCGAAAACTATCGCTGGACTTCAAAACTAATCGATAAAATTATTATCGACTAAAAGTAAAAATAAACAAAACATTTTCAGTTAATTTAATGAGAATATAAGAAATGCCAGTTTGCCCTGACACTAATTCATTTGTTTTCAATTTTTGATTAAAACCTTTAATCACTTTCTAAAAGAAAGT
>JAQGAR010000546.1:0-14026 GCA_034697865.1 Oribatida sp.
AATCGAAAACCGATAGTAGGAAAAAGATTTTCAACTATATTATGGAATAGTGTTTGGCAATCATTTTGGTGTTAGTCTTATTTGGATTGAAGATTAAATACATAGTTTTATTAATGTTTTAATATAGACTCAAATTCAACTTACAATTGAATATTTTATTACTGTCTTGACAGATCGCGCGC
Source organism: Oribatida sp. (assembly GCA_034697865.1). NCBI lineage: Eukaryota > Metazoa > Arthropoda > Arachnida > Sarcoptiformes > Oribatida sp. The sequence goes on from JAQGAR010000546.1 coordinate 183, forward strand.
TCACTTCTTCAATGCATTGAATTAAATATTCTTTGAAATTAAAAGAAACCCATTTTCAATATGCCTAAAACTAATCGAAAACCGATAGTAGGAAAAAGATTTTCAACTATATTATGGAGTAGTGTTTGGCAGTCATTTTGGTGTTTGTCTCATTTGGATTGAAGACATAGTTTTATTAATGTTTTAATATAACCTCAAATTCAACTTTCAATTGAATATTAAATTAGTGTCATGACAGATCGCGCGCTTACTTCTTCAATGCATTGAATTAAATAGACTTTGAAACTAAAAGCAAACCATTTTCAATATGCCTAAAACCAATCGAAAACCCATAGTAGGAAAAAGATTTTCAACTATATTATGGAGTAGTGTTTGGCAGTCAATTTGGTGTTAGTCTTATTTGGATTGAAGATTAAATACATAGTGTAATTATTAATGTTTTAATATAATCTCAAATTCAACTTTCAATTGAATATTTTATTACTGTCTTGACAGATCGCGCGCTCACTTCTTCAATGCATTGAATTAAATATACTTTGAAATTAAAAGCAAACCATTTTCAATTAGCCTAAAACCAATCGAAAACCGATAGTAGGAAAAAGATTTTCAACTATATTATGAAGTTGTGTTTGGCAGTCATTTTGGTGTTAGTCTCATTTGGATTGAAGATTAAATACATAGTGTAATTGATGTTTTAATATAACCTCAAATTCAACTTTCAATTGAATATTAAATTAGTGTCATGACAGATCGCGCGCTTACTTCTTCAATGCATTGAATTAAATATACTTTGAAATTAAAAGCAACGCATTTTCAATTAGCCTAAAACTAATCGAAAACCGATAGTAGGAAAAAGATTTTCAGCTATATTATTGAGTGGTGTTTGGCAGTCATTTTGGTGTTAGTCTCATTTGGATTGAAGATTAAATACATAGTGTAATTAATGTTCTAATATAACCTCAAATTCGGAAAGTTCTTTAAATTAAATGAAACCAAAGTTTCGGAAATTAAACCTATCAGAAACACTTTAAATACGTACAGTATTATTTTGTTATTTGAGAGAAAATAATTGTTTTTTTAATATTCAATAAAATTCACTTTAAATTTGCTTTATTAAACTGGAATAATTAATGGTAATGTTCACATTATCTGCTTGTTTTAACTTTATTAATTTAAAATCATGGATAACCAAGAGGGGGAATTGAACAAAACTTGCTTGATGGACCTTTATATTTTACAGTTGATGTGAGTTAACTCATCAAAAATATATCTATTAATTATCATAAATAGCTTGGTGGTTTAGACCATTTTGTTAAAATATAATTTAATGTTGTTTTCAATGAATCTTGGGTGTTACCGAAGATGATCAAGGATAACCTGTCTAAGTTGAAAAAGTTGTTTTCTCATTCCATTTGAATCATTTTTAATGCAAAGATGAAAAACTTGTTAGATTAAGATTTCGCTAAAAGTCTCTAATTGTCTCAGAAGTATTTTTATGATAACGTTTGGTTAATTTATTTGTGTCCTTCTACATATTAACAGTCTGTGAATTTATTTAAATAGAAACAGTTCTTTTTAGTATTACAGGGGCGGCCAAGGATGGCTAATCATATTATTTTAATGTATAAGAAATAGAGGTTATTCCCGGGATGCTCTTTGGCTTGGAGAGATATTTGCAGTGAACTAAACAATAAAATTGCTCATTTAAATTTTAAATAATTCGTTTGATCTAAAGGAAGTTTAAAATTTTCATATTGAGCAAGTTAATTATTGGTAGAAATTGGAGTCATCGATCTATTAGGAAATAATTTAATATTTTAATAAGGCTAGTATAAATTAAACGTATCCAGAAAAATTTTACAGTTTAAAATATTTTTAATAATTAATTAGGCTGTAAGTTTATGCAATTCAAACTATCATTAAATAGACTAGGCAAACCCCAAACTTATATGCCCAGAGTTACTCGTTTAAATACATGTATATTATAAAATTTATAAAAATAAAACTACAATTTTTACATATTATACAAGTTTATTTTTTCAGTTTGGAATTAATTGCATTCTATTACTTTATCAATTTGATGCGCACTTCCTAATTTATACAGGTCGTTTGGAACAAATTTCACGTTTCATTTAAAACATTTTCTTTGAATTCCATGTGATCTAATTACTAGCTCATTTCTTTCACGGTATAATTAGTACATTTAAAAACATTTCTGAAGCAAAAAATATGAAAATAACTGAGAATGTCCATGTCTATTTATTTTAATTTGTATATTTTGTAAAAAATCTTTGGAAGAGGAATAAATTACAGTTTAACATGTTAACTTACTATTTATTCAAAAATCTTATGCAAATAATTGAATTGAATTGAAAAATAAATATATAAAAACTAATATTAAATTTTCAAATAATTTCCTATTTTGAAAATACATAAAAGAGTTTAGACTTCGAAAGTTTAGACATTGGCCAGCAAATTATTATAAGTTTCTATATTATTTAGGAAAATTTTTATAATTAAAGTTACAGTTTAAAATATATTTCAAAAATTTTAATCTAGAGCCTTTGTAAAACACAAATATGAGGAGCTTTATGAATTTGCTGAGAATTTTAAGCAAGTTATGTATTTGCAATGGAATTCCATATTTCAATTTTCATTTGAAAGGTGAAAGTACATTTATTTTAAAATTATATATAAAACAACTAGAAGAGTACATTAAAGTTTAGCCATTTTGATAATCTTCGAGGTAAGTAAACGATAAAGTTTAAAATGTGATTTTTGACAACCTATAATAATCTATATTTTTTTATAGACCTGACAAAAATAAATTGATATAAACACAATACCAAATTTATACAATTGAAATATTATATCAACTTCAAACTTTGAATCGAGGTTTTATTACAGTTTTTGAAAACGTTTTAACTTTATCTTGGAATTTATTACAGTTTATAACTTTTGAAAATTGATGAGCACTTCCTAATTTATACAGGTTATTTAGTACAAATAACTCATTTAAAATTTACTGGGCAATTTTAATAAAGTCAACGTATTACAAGCAATCTAGTTTACAAAGTAAATAAAATAAGAGAAAACAAATTCAGATAGTTTAAAATAACTATTTCAATAAATAAAATGAATTCTTAATTAAATTGTTCTGGATTTTTGTTTTTCGATAAGATTTTTGACTTATCAGAGGAAACTGTAATATAGGTTAGAGTTTCAGTGAATTGTTTTTAAAACTGAAATCATTCAAAACATTTGATAAATATTTTTGTATTTAAACTGAATTTCAATTTAAAATAAATTATTTTTTGCTTTTCATGAAAAATATCCATAAATTTGTGTCAAATCTTTTTCTGGTAACTTATGGTTTGGTTATTTTGGTAATAATTATTGTGTGGGTGATTCTAATTGTATAAATTTACGTTTATTAACCTTAAACAGTTATCTTACTTTTATTATTCACATGATATGCAAGCTCGTTTAGGGAAAGTTTTCCAAATATAGCAAAATAGCATTAAGACTATAATTATGACCTTTAAATAGCTAGGTCATTGTGCAATTGTGCAAGCTTTATAATAGTTCTTGTTAAAAACAACACAATAAATCTTTCAAATAAAAACTGTAATCATAAGAAGAAAATCATTCAGCTTTATCAGAATTTCAAATGACATATTTGAGCATGCAAATTTTTTAACTTTTATCTAAATGGGTAATACTCCTTTTACTTTGAGGTGCTTGTTGAAATAATCAAGTTGCTAATCTCACGAGATTTTTCACCTTTCAGTTAACTTTTCACCAAATTGATCTAGTTTAACAGCTTTTAAACTAAATTAAAATGAGTCGGGCGATAAAATTGCATGCTAATGAAGTTATATAAATAATCTAACAAGATAATAATTCATTAGTACCACTTCTCTCAATCTTAAAAATAAACAAGAAAAATCTGAATCCATTAAGCTTTGATCATAAGTTATGATTCATAACTAATGTGGGGTTTTATGATTGAAATGGGCATAAAATTTGTGATCAATTGAAAAGTTGAGAAAAAAGTAAATAATTTGTTGGTTAGAATTATGTCATTAAAAGGGCGTTATATTGAAAGACTTTACTGAACAGCACACCACACATACACCTGACTGACTGACTATCACTCGAGAGCACAGACACACAAAACAAATAATAAAAGAATTCTTTTGATAAAAAATTAAAAGTTTGAGATAAATATTTAAAAAATATTTTAATTTTCTAATTAACACATAAATAGGCTTTTGAATGAGTAAAACACTTTTGAATAATCAAAAGGTATGACTTTCCTACAGACTATCCTATTTTAAGTCTAAATATTGGTCTAAAAAATGGCTTCGACTGTATTTTAAATGATTTTGATTCTATTCAAGACAAGCCTTAAAATGAAAATATTTTAATTAACTTTTGTTTAATTCATTTTCTTTCGGCCATTAAATGATTACTTCTTAAGAAAATGTCTGAAAAGAAAGAGTAAAGTCATTTGAAAATTAATAAAAACATATGAAATGCATTAAAAATGTTTTCACTCTATTTATAATCGATGGGAAAATTAATGGCCGACTGAATGTATGCGTGAAAAAAACTTTGTGCAAGATTTTCGCACAAACAATCCCAGTAATTAAATTATAGTCTTTTGTATTTGTTTTTCAACAGTTTTATAACAATGAAAGAAATCTTGCATTTCGAGTAAAAGTCAATGTAATTTAATGTGATCCAGTTCATTGAATCTTTAAAATTCATAGTTTGCATTGTACTTTTGAGCGATTCAATTTTCATTTCAATTCATCTAGAACAAAAAAGTCTATGTTTTCTGATAATCCCAAAATTTTTAATTTAAATTTTATTATTAAACTCAAATTTCAATGAAATCTTAATTACAGCTTGTTCATTTTATTTTTGTTTAGATTACATTGGTTACTGAATTTGACCACCAAGTTAAATCAAAAATTTCCATCTTTATCTTGACAAGGAAATTATAGACTTATTACTCTAAATAAGTTTTCCAGTTAAAAGTTTTTATCAAAAATAACAATCTTGATAAACTGGACGCATTTTCGACAGGAAGAGGTGAAACAAGTTAAATAACTCACAAAAATTTGTCGCATTTTTTGATAAACTTCTCAAATATTTCTTTTTATACCTTTTCCTTTGACAAAAAGTTAATAGATTATAAGAGATTGCAAGAGATTTTATCAAGCTACTTCAAATTTAATCGCAAATGATAAGGTAAGTGAAAAACTTCGACTAAAAGGATTTGCTTTGAGGAATGGATGACGTACCTTGAGTTTAGGTTATAATCCGGATGAATTTTAAAAATTAATTATAAATAGACGTGACGATGATCCAAGATCGTTCAATTTAGTCAAACTTTGATAAAATCAAAACTTATCCAATAATTTTAACAGTTTGTATAAATAACACAATACAATGTATATCCTTGGAGGAGCAAGTTCTAGCTAGCAAATTTATTTTGAGTATTTAAGCATATGAGCTTGGTCAAAGTTCACTCCAATCCTCTTTCATTTTAAACACAATCAGATGGAAATCACAGAAAAAACCAACAAAAATGTCGAAAATCTGTCGCAAAAATCACAAATAAAGTCACGAAAACTTCCAAAAGGATCAGGTTTTCAATAGTCTAGTGATCAGGCGATAGTCCTATTGATGTCGTGATATGTTTATTGAACTGTCTGTTCGGTAGGACTGGAATGCAATGTCGAACACAAATTGTTTTTTGTGTTACTTATCATTAAGTTTAATATCGGCTGAAAAACAGCACAGAATAAAATGACTGATAGACTGAGAGCACAGAATAAGATTGAGAGCAGCCAAATATTTTTCTTCAATGAAACAAATCATAATAACCAGTCAAACAAGTTTTGCACACATATACGAGCTCTGGTATAATGGCTCAGGTGTGATCAGCACGTGTAACGAAAAAAATTATCAAGTATAAATCTCTGATCAATAACTTCTCAAGTCTCATTAAAACTCCTTACTATGCGGATCATGAACATTTTACTACAGAAGCAAATCTTTTGAACGTAGATCCTTTTAGATTAACATTTTAAGTAAGCAAGTACTGATTAAAATGGGGATACGTTCAAAAATTAATGGTGTTACATGAAAATGTATCAAGTTGTGTTAAATGTTGGTTGATGATCTAGTAAGCGTTTTATACTATCAAATTAGCTTGATAAATTGAGTCTCAAACAATGGTATATCGTTAAAATGGGTCTGGGTAATTGTAGGTTTCAAACAATGTACTCTATTGTTATTTGATTCGAATTTGATTCGAAAATAATGAGCCAGGAATTAGAGGAAACAATTCACCTATGCGCTTTATATGCCGGCAATTGATTCAAATTATACTCGAGGTCTATATTTAGAGATAAACACAATTATATACAGACTTATCGGTTGAGAGAAAATTTAGACCAAAAGTTATATGGTATTTATATACCATATCTATGTCTACGAGTTTTATATTAAAACTATTTATATATTAAATGAATGTCTCAGAATATAATTAAACAAATAAAAATTAATTTCATTGTAATTAATGTTTGTTTTTATTAAATTTATATTTTAAGGAAAGTAAAGGGGCTTCCAAGGGGGTAGAGCAAAGGTTGCCAAAACAACACCTCTTGAAGCATAAAGGGCTTCTCATAGTTTAAAAACTGATGAATAACTTGATCAATTCTATTTAAAATATAGAGTAAAGTTAAAATATAAGAATCTTACAATAATGTATTCCATTTACAGTAAATTTGAATGGCTCATTAAACTCAAATATAAGCTAAAATTAAACTACAGCTTGCAAGTTTTGGCATTGCATTGAAAACTTCGAATTTTAGTTTAGGAAAACAATTACACAAAAAATTATAAATTTTTGTCTTTCCGTTGGGTTATAATAGCATTGAATTTAATGGTGAAATTGGAGGTAAAAAATGTATTTAAAAATTTTTTCGAGACGTGATTTCGATATTTTGCTTATCCTTAAGAATAAGGGGAAGTTTTAGCCCAGATTTGAGTCCACGTGAACTCCGACTGACTCTTACTTTCGTTTTAATGAACGCATTATTTTGTTTCAAACCTTGAGATTAATGTTTAGCGAAATAATTAATTCAGTAATTAATAGAGTCATATGTTAATGTTAGGTGATCTAGTTAAATGCAAACATTTTAATGGCTAGTTTAAACTTTAAACCGTGAAAGTAAAATGTAATGAAAGTCGTTAATTTCAAACATTCTTGTAAAAATTCTAGTTTGAATTCCTTCGTGATTATTTTAAATAATTTAAAATATTGATTAGATAACTTGAATTCTGGAAAATAAAAGGATCAAGATATTTTCAATCAATAATTTAATTATTTGCATTCGTTTTGTATCTGATTTATAAAAATATTTACTCATCAAAATTTAATAAAATTCTTAAGTTTAATTTACAGCTTGAAAATTATTTAACATGAGAAAACATTTCAATTTTTGAATAAGCAAAGTTTAATTTGCAATAATATTACAGCTGTCTGGATCAATCTAATGTTTGAAACTTTTAAAAGTATTTGTTGGATATAAAAGTTAACTGAACTCATCTTTTCTAAATATAAAATTCTGAATTGCAATACAATCTTTTTAATTTTGATTAAATTTATCGGAGAAAGACCCGGATATGAAATTAATTCTTTCTCGTCTTGGTAAAATCAGAATGTCGTGCCCTAATCGATAACAGGTTAATTGAATGATAAAAAACAAGATTATCTAATTAAAAATTGTTACAAACAAATCCGAAAATAATTGAATTTTCCCAACTTCGTTACTGAATGTTCATGTTTATAAATAAGCTAATTATCTGAAAATCTGATTTTCTAAACTTGACTTTTGAAAATCAAAAACAAAATTTATAGAAAATATTACCTAAAATTTAGTTCAAAGTTAATTTGAATTTTATGCTCGATTACCAAAAATTCAGAGAACTTGAACGCATCAACCAATATGTACGGAACACATATTTTAAATGAGCCTACCAAGATTCATCAAAATTTTTAATAACTTTTTTCAATATCTGTAATAAGGAGTCAGTGATAAAAATTTGATTTACCATGTTCTTTTATCTTAATTAGCAAGATTAAATAGTAAATAAGGTGCATGCTACTATATATTTATATATACAAGCAAGATATAAGTTATAAGCTATTTTGAATTAGCATAGTAAGATAAGTCAAATGGTTGCATAAAAATTAAACTTCTCACATCAAATGTGATATATCAAGAATCCTTTCAGAAGTGAGCAAGATCTTTTTAAGTATTCTCTCTGTTGTTGTTCCGTACCTTTTGCACGAACCAAAACACAACAAAAAATATAATCACGAGATTATGTTTGTATTCATATGAGTGTAAAAATATTTGAGGAAAAACTCGTTAAACTTGAATAAGAATTAAATGAATTGCTTTGAGAAAAGACGAGATAATTATTTTTGTCGGCATTTTTTAATAAGATATAAAAGAATTGAATAACAATTTTAAATCAGATAAGAGTACTATTTATGAGCAGTGAATAGAATTTCATTTATTGCAAGATTAGACTCGATATTACTTACCAGAGTTTAAACGTTTTATTATTATAGCCTTTTATGAGATGTCATACAAATTGATTGAAAGGTTTTTTGTTTTGTTTTGTTTTTTGTTTAACAATTGAATTGAATTTCTTTTTTTAAATCTTGACTTTTGATAAGCAGTTGTGAAGAGTTTATTCACAGAAGAAAACTATTCAATAATTTATTTCTTTTTTTTCACCTTTTCATAGGAAAAAATCTTCGATTCAGACATTCAATGATTTGAAAGGAAATTCAATTTTCCCACGACTTTTAGACTGTAAAAGTTTGTTCTTGCAATTTATTCACACAAGAAAGTAGTTTTTCAATTATGATGACTAAACTTCAGTAAACAAGGTAGTTCTAAGTTAATTACGCAAGATTTTCCACAAATATAATCACTTGATTCACTCTTTGATTGATCATTTTAACAAGTTCAATTCACACAACAGTGGCAAGTTTATTGGAGTGAATCAAATAAGCAATTATCAAGTAGTTCTCCACCCTTAAACAAATTTAAAATTAGCAAGTTTAATGTTCAGGTAAGTTGTTTTATCATTAAACTGTTGCACAGGCAAAACAATACTCTCTCCGGTGTTGCCGTCTCACAGTTCTGTTCTAAACAAGACTGAGCCAATCGACCTGTGCTCAACTTTCTGTATGTTTGTGTTTAATAGTTTAGATGTGAAACCAGTCCTTCCTCTTTGCTTAACCGTTAGGTATAAGCCCTTGGGTCATATATACAGGCAAACTCAGACTGTATTGCAAAAGTTATGCAAATATATGTTAACTTGATCATATTCGGAAATATTTAAAAGGTTGATAAATTTGTAACAAGTCAAAATACATTTTATTTAATAAAATTGCTTGGTTACTCTGAATAAATTAAGTAGAAACTTTTTTTATTCCCTTTTTATTCCAAAGTAAGTTATTAATATTTTTCAAAGTACTAAACTTAGGTTTCCATTAAATATTACAGTTTTGTTAAATCAAACCCAATTTAATTAGCTTGATGAATTTATAAAAATTTAATTTTTAAAGTAAAATATCTTGACTAGAACAAATAATACATCTTATGAAATTTTAAAATAATTAATTGACAGGGTCCTTTGCGGCAATCACCCAAATTAACTGAAATTCTGGTTTAAGTCAGGTTTAAACTAAATCTAACTGTAAATAACGCTAAAAATAACGTTAAATTAACTGGATTTACGGATATTCAGCCAGCTATTTACCTTGTTATACCTAAATACAAAATGGCGGACTCCCTGCTAGAACCCCCTTCTAGAATCAAAACTCAAAAACACATCAAAGGAATTAAAAATTGTTTTTTGTCAAGAACTTAAACTGTACCTTGATTTATGAGTAATAACCGTTTTATTGTCAAACATCTAGCAAAGTTATAATTAACTGAAACCGTAAAGATAGCTCCGGGTTATAGACGGTGAACATCTGCCGTATCACTTGTCTTCAGTGGATGTGAAGAAAAAACAAAACACATATTATTCTCATTAATAGCGAGAAATATTTCCACTCATTTAATACATTTTTAACGATTCAATCAGAGACTCATTTAAGAGAACACTAACCCTGTTATCAGTGATTGTATTAAACACATTTATTTCCGTATTTTCAGGATAGAAATTTCTGTCCATTTTCTTTAGTTAAACAAGATCATCAATCTTATTTAAAACAGAGTTGTATTGTTTAACAATAAATTCAAAACTTCAGTATTTTTCAAAATTTAAGCATGCAAGGTTTGGTTTAATAATGTTCGATAAATAATAAAAATTCAGTTTCATTAATATTGATCGAGTTATTTTCAATAATATTTTATTTTATAAATTGACAAATTTTATCTCGACTATCTCTTGGCTCAATATAATGTTATCTAGTTATAATTCAAAGCATTGACAGCGGAAAAGATTAAACTAAAACCAAAAACTATTTTTAATTCTTGATATAGAATAATAAAAATAATATTTGATATAACACATAGGTGTCCAAAGGGGATAATCGAAATACCCCCTGAGCAGGAAAATTGTCCACAAACCCTGAGGGCGAATCGCTCAGGCCACCCCCTTAGAAAAATTGGCTATAACAAAAGAAATTACGCATTCTTGATCTTGAATTGCATTTGTATTTATTGAATACTGATTTGTAAAAATGATTTTCTAAAACAATTGCATAATTTATAACAAATTTACTCGAAATATAATGAAAATTGACGCCAAATAGCAGTTTAGAAAAGTTAATTACAGTTTAATTATTTGGGATCAGACCTGAGGAAGACTTTGGCCAGAATTGGGTTCACTTGAAATGAATCCTCGAAACAATTCCATTGGTATCTTATGATTAAACCAAAATTATTAATCAAATGATTGAAAAATTACGTTAACTGAGAGATACCGGGAAAATAATTGTTGAATTCTTTTCGGTTGCAATGGAGTTAAGAGTTTGTAAATATCTGAGTTGAAGAGCAGCCGGCGCTTCACTGATCACTTCCGCCGCTTCTTTGAGAGAACGGGACGCCTTCTGTTCCCCTTCGGCTGCGATTACCTGAAAACCAAATATTCAGTTAAATTGGTGAAAAGCGGCACTGATTTGTTGACATACTTTAGCCCGGGCCTCTCTGGTAGCCTCTGCTTCTGCTGCCATAGCTCTCTGCAACTGGACGGGAAGGCCTACGTCTTTACTATTAATATTGAATATATCAGTTGTTAAGTTTGAATCCAATAGTTATATGACTATTATTTGTACATTTCAACCCTTTCCACTTTGACTCCCCAGGGATTGGTTGCCTCATCCAGATTGGTTTGCATAATATGAGATATGGACTTTCTTTCGCTGATAATATCTACTAGGTTCTTTGTTCCTAACATATTGCGAAGTGTGGTCGCAGCCAAAAGACGTGTCGAAACAGAGAAGTCTTCGACATTACAGATGGCGATCGAAGGGTTAAATATTCGGTAATAGACGACTGCATCAACTTTTACGGTCACCGAATCCTTTGACAATATTTCTTGTGGCGGAACATCGAATGAAACCATTCTGAGATCAACACAACGGTAGTTATCGACGCACGGCATAATGAATAAGAGACCAGGACCTTTCGCACGACCTTTAACTTTAATATTAGAAATTTTTTAATGACTATGAAAAATCAATATGAGAAATACCTAGACGCCCCAAACGGAAAATGACAGCCCTCTCGTATTCTTTAACCACCTTTTAAAAAAAATTTCGGTAAAATAATTAAAAAATCTAAAAAAAAATAAATTGATTTTGAATTGAATTCAAATATTAATTTTAATAATAAAATAATATTTTTCAGTTGAGTAAACAGGGATGATCTTGGTTATTCCCATGGTTCTCAGAAACATTAATTTATTTTTATAAATACCTTTATGCAGAAGAAGAGGGAGAATGGCATGGTCACCACAATCAATAACATTGATACAATGGTTAGAAGAGTGGAGCATATGCCAGAATCATCCGAAGCTGAGCCAGTTCAGAATTATCAAGATTAAAAGAATGTTAAAAATATTTTGCTGAACCATTTTCATGGACAATTTATTTGTTTTAAAATACAATTATTGTTAAATAACAAGTTGTTTACGAAATATTCTTATAATTTGTTAAAATTACAAATATTTGAGCTTGGCTAAAATCAATTCTTACTTTGATTAGGAATTCTGTCATTCATTGGAATTATCCCATCCTTCTGTCCCGTAGTCGACATTATCGTTGATTAACTTTCAATCAAGTAACAAAATCAAAACAACTGTTGTAATGAATAGATTGAATTAATCGTTTACATCAATTGGTACCCATGACACCATAAGAATTCAAACGAACGTCAACTGATAAAGTCTACAATAATTGTAAAACTATTAAACTATAAAAAATATAGTATAGTCTGTATTGTATTACTCTAAATGGTGCTAAATCTGTCAGTTGTTTTTGAATTTTAATTGTTTTGACGGTTCTCCTATACAAATAATGTTAAACCACTTTCTTATTTGTCAGATTCTGTCAGTTGACAGGCATTTTACAAACTTTGGTTCAAATATCTCAGATTCTTTTTAAGCTGTTATATATTACATCATTTATTGAAATATTTGAAGTAATTTCAGTTAATAAAAACCAATTATTTTGGAAAACAATCAAAAATACCGTTTTAAATAGACGGCGGACCTGAAACATAATTTTGTAAAATTGCCTGATAATCGGGAGAAACTGATAGATCACAATAGCAAATAGGAGAGTTGTTTAACATTATTTGAATATGCGAACCGTCAAAACACTTTAAGTTCATAAACAACTGACATATAACACCTCACAGAGTATACTGTATTTACTATTTCTGAAGTAATTGAAATGAATTTGATATCGAAATCATAAAACTCACAGTTGAGTCACCAAATATTCCAATTTCTGAAGATGCTATGAATTTACACAAAATGTTTTGCAGTATGCTACTTAATGAATTAAAAATCATTTAGGCAGGAGGTTCTAAAAAAACATAATTGTCTCATAATTGTTGGATCACTAAAAGCGGGAACGGCGGCCACAGCCGTCACACAAATATGCATAAGAGCATGTATTGATACTTCAGGTATTGATCCCAAACTCTATGGAAGAGAAAGGTTTTGAAATTGTCTCATAAGATAAAGAATAATACATGGATCGATTGTAAATTGCCCCTTTTCTTAAACCCATTCCGTAATAACAAATAGTTCCGATTCCAAAAAGAGATATACCGGCCACTACTCCTTTACCAATTTGAAGGTTGTCGGCTATAATAGAAGTCTCTCTATGGCTCTTCTGGTGGTATGTGCGTTATCTCGAATATTTTGTTTTTTCATACATAATTGCAAATATTAAGTCATAATATTGGGTTTGATTTGAAGGTCGAATTATAACTTGTTTTATATAAAGATAAAACTGATTGCAATTTTCCAATATTCTAATAATTAGCTGGGTATTTTGTCATAAAAGTTTTAAGGAAACTTAGAGGAACTTGGTATAAATTATGGCCGAAAAGTAATGTTAAAAAAGTTGAAGTCTAGTATTAAACTCTCCATCTATATTCTAATGTACCATGAAAATTATTGACGAAAATTTTAAAGATTATATTTTAAGATTACTTCAAGGTCTTTCTTATTCGAATTGGGACAAATTTTTTTATTCAAATCATAAGTTAATATAAATTATA